>CAWUFW010000545.1:3822500-4087500 GCA_963921515.1 Calotriton arnoldi | reverse complement strand
AATTGGACATATTGATGTGAAGCATATAATTTGACCTCAGCGCCTCTCAGTCGCATCCAGAAAAGTAACTAATAGACTAGATTACTCCGGGGTCTTTCGACCTTTAGAGCAAAACGCACCAAGGTTACAAATGTGGATGCTGCGGTGATATTTGGGTACTCTTATGCCGTCACTGTAGGAGCCAGCTACCGAGGCTCAGAGTAGCATTGGAGCCACAGTCCTTCAAATCCGATGTATGAAGGATAACAAGGAGTTTTGGGAGTACTCCCCTTGAAAGAACTAAAGAAAAAGACTCTGGATTTACTTTGAGGCTAGCAGGCAACAACCATCCAAATGGAGAAAGGGAAACCAAACAGACCAAGGATCTGGGCAAGAGTCACTGCAGTGCATGGGCTCAGGCCCTGTTTTTTTCTCCTATGTGCATGTTCTGGCCTGGTCAAGTGGGTACATTTGTCAATCGCACGTTTGGGGGGGAAAACAGAGGGCCAAGTTCGATGTATCCTGCTGTATTCAGGTATCATATCCTTATCATAGAGCCTACAACAGGCACCAATGATGATTACTTGAGACACCAATGTGCCAAACTCTATATAGGGTTACTTAGTTGAAGGTGGGAGGCTGGATCTAGACTCTGGTGGTGGACGGTGATAGGTGAAGAGTGGGGTACAAGTTATCTGCTGTAATTGATGTCTGTCTGTTCTCTTCTTTTTCAGCAACAAGCTGTGGCTCTCAGTGCCATGTTCCTCACATTCCTAATCCCCTCCGGGTGGATCTTGGCTCACATGGAGGACTACAAGCACCATCCAAGGGCGTAAAGCAGGGATCCAGAAACCAGGAATATTGCAAAGCCATTGTGTCTGCATTCAGCACTGGGCAGCAAATGCAGTCTGTTGTCACCTCTGTATATTTATAATTAAAATCTCTAATACCATTGCAACGTCTTTGCTCAGTCATTGTGTCCTAGCAACGCACAATTCTACTTGACCTTATTCTCGCTCTGCAAGTGACAGTGGCATGATGACCCCCTATATACATGAACCACTGTGTGAAGACCTTCTGCATATATTAGTGAGCACAAACTCTTCGTTGTTCAAGCTGAATACTCCTCTGTATATGATGATCAGTTGTTCTACTTCCCTTTCATTCCTCAACATGCCCCCTCCTCACATGTTGTTGCTCCCTGCTTTTCCTGCAGTCTGCCTCTCTCCTGTAGTAAATATTCACACCACATCAGGAATCTTATCCAGTCCTTTTATTGGAGCATCCTGCCTCAACGAGCAAGAGAAGGATATAACTGCCCGGAAACATCTTCCGCGTTCCAAACCTTATTCAAATACAAACACTCCTAACAAACATTTCCTAGAACATTGGTCATGCATTGGAATATTGGAACACAAGAATCCGAACACTCCAATATTCCAGCACATAGAATAAAGACTACAACTACTACATATCTTCCTTCCTTAAATAAAAAAACAGAAAATGAAAATACAATAACAAAATACTATAACTAAAACAACACAATCTTTAATTTTCTTAGGTAACACTCTGACCCTTTTCCTGTTCCCGAAATTCGAAACCTCATGAGAATCAGCAAAATCATTTTCCAAACAAACTAATTCTTTATTAGCAGCTTTCATAGCAGACTCACTTCCAAAATCAGGCTCAGAAGTGAAATTGACATCCTTTGGAATTATTCTGTTCACTTTTGCTAATCCCGTAACACCCTACCAAGATCCATTGTCAAGCAATGCAGAAGACCTCCCAACTTTAACACTTTAAACACACCTGAAAACTTAGATTGACCTTTTTTAACATACACAGGTATCTTGATCTTAACTGAGTCTCCAATTTGTAATGGCCCGCTTTTTTTTTTACTTTTGACACTTGTTTTAACATCCTTTTTAACTCTCAACTCACAATTAGACCTTGCTTGTTTAAATATTTCTCTTACATCCGCATTTTTGTCATTGTTTACAATCCCATTTAAGTTCAGTTCATGTCTTGGCTTCCTTCCTTTGAGTAGCTGAAACGGAGAAAAGTTTGTAGTGCAATGCGCAGTACAATCATATGACTGTATCAAATCTGACTCGTGTTTTTTTAACATCAATGCGCGCCTTCAACGCCAATTGAATACCCTCTACTAAAGTCTTGTTAAATCTTTCTACTAAGTCATTCATATTTGGCGAATAAAGTGCAGTTCTTCCATGTTCAATGTTAAGATCCTTCAAAAATTTAGAAAATACATGAGACATAAATTGTGTCCCATTGTCAGACACAAGACTCCCTGGAAAACCCTAATTTCTAAAAAAATATTCTTCAAAAAATCAACAATTACAGGAGCATCAATCTGAGAAACCCACTTTGTTTTCACCCATTTGGAGAAGTATTCTATCACAACCATGATGTACACCTTACCAGAATCAATTCCTTCATATGGCCCTAAAATGTAAATAGCCAGTTTTTCCCATGGCTTCTCTGGCATTGACTATCTTACCAAATCCGAATGTTGCACTTTAAGCACTTTGTCAGAATCCATACATAACAAACTATTTCTTACAAAACTGATCACTTCACTGTCCATATAAGGCCACCAAAACAAATCCTTGAGTTTCTTACTTGTACCAGTTTGACCTGTATGACCTAAATGAGCAATAGAGATCAATTTCTTCCTTATACCAACCGGTGGCACAAACAATTCACCCTTCATGACCAAATCATTATTGAACGAAAGTTCATCTCTCACCTTCTTAAAAAAAAAAAAAAAAAACACAACCTTCTTTAGACAAGAACTTCTCCAAAGGCCAACCATCTACAATACACTTTTTTTTTTTTTAATCATATCCAACGTTTCATCCTCCAAACTTGCCTTCATCTATTCCTCTTTAGAAACTACCTGTGCTACAGCCAAAACAACATCTTCAACAGTGGCAACTACACACTCTTCCTGCTGAAATGTACGCTGTAGTGGTTGCAACTCATAAGAAAGTCTTGACAAACAGTCCGCTCTTACATTATGTAATCCAGGTATACAAGTCACTACAAAATTATACTGTTTTAGCTTTGCCAATAAACTCACTAACCTTGATGAAGCCTTTCCTACCCCATTTTGAGACAACCAAGATATTAACGATTTGTGATCCGTCTGCAATTTGAAAGACCTTCCCCATAGATATGTCTTGAAATGCTCTACAGCCCAGGCACATCCTAAAGCTTCCTGTTCTATAGTGGAATACTTTGTTTCTGTTAAAGTAAAAGGTCTGAAAGCAAAAGCAATAGTGTTTTCCACACCTCCTTTAAGTTGACTAGAAACATCACCAAGACCAGTGGCACTGGCATCAACAGTGACCACATTATTAGCAAACTGCGAGAATGGTGAAAGATTTACGTTCCACAATCGCACTTTTTATAGCACGGACAGCTTGAGCATGTTCCTTAGTCCACTCAAATTTGACCCCTTTTAAGCAACGCTCTTAAATAAGTACAACATCAGAAAATGTGCATACAAACCATGAATAATATCACATAGCCCTAGAAATGACTAAAGTTGCTCCTTGTTCTGTGGTTCTCCTAAACCACGAATTGCCTACAAAAGATCTTTCTTGGGCGAAATACCATGACCATTAATCTGATGACCCAAATATTCCACCTCTGATGCAAAGAACTTACATTTGTCCAAACAGATTGTCATTCCCTTCTCTTCTAGAATTGACAGTACATTGACAATTTCACGGTGTTTGTCCAAAGAATCTGAATAAATCAACATATCATCCTGGAATGCCACTACCCCTTCAGTATTTCCAAAAGACAATTCATAAGTTTTTGAAACACAGATGCCGCAGACGACAGTCCAAAAGGCATCCTAACCTATCTGAATGTGCCTTCAGGTGTGATGAAAGTAGTAATATGTCTGGAATCTTCTGTTAGTTCAATTTGATGATACACCAACTTTAGATCTATGGTTGTAAAATATTTAGCACAATTCAATTTTGCTAAAAGTTCCTGAATCTTAGGTCGAGGATCACATTCAGCTACTATTTGCTTGCTTACTGACTGACCTCAAATCAATGCACATCCTAGGTTCCCCATTTTTTTCTTCAAAACTGATTGGGGATACCCACTCTGAAGCATTAACAGGCTCAATAACACCATTACATAACTTAGTAATCAATTGAGACAACTCGTGTCTTACTGATAATGGTACATTCCTTAACTTATGCCTAGTAGGCATTGCATTTTTTAAATTGAATCTTGTGTGTAAATCCTTTGACTCTTCCTTATTCTTTTCGAAACTTCTTTGTGTTTATTCAAAATAGAATCCACATCTTCACTATACAACCCCTCTTTATTCTGTACCATCAATAAATCTTCTGCTATGCGCACCTGTATCTTGGAATTAGATGCAATGTAATGTTATACTTGCCTTGATGTCTCTAACCCAGTACTTGCAGTCTATCTACTGCAACATACACTTTGCCAATTCTTTTTTTATGTTTAAATGGAATTTCCGAAATGAAATACCCTAACATTTGAATTTCTTTACCGCCAAAACCAAAAACGTTTATATCATTTGGTTCCAATATCTTGTTTTTCCAATTTTTGTAAAAAACAAATCTGAAATAATGGTATATGGGGATACTGAATCTGCCATTACTTCCAACTCTTTACTATCAATAGTAATTTCACACAACTGAGGTACATACTCTTCATTGTCCACACCAGCAGCTTCAACAGAAGAGAACACCACCTCACTTAGTGTTTTTTTTTTTTTACATCTGTAATAGCATCCTTTGCTTCCATAGAATTGCACCCCATACTATGCTGTAGAGTTTCATTCATGTTTGCTTCTCTCACACAACTGTATTTCCCACGTCAACCTCATTATCCGTCTCTTCCTCCACATAAGTTTCCATCACACTGGATACTCGTCTCTTGCTGTTCTGACACATAACCCCAAAATGCCCCATTTTTTTACACTTAAAACACTCTTGGTCTTTAGCTGGACAATTTTTAAATTGACTAGAATGAGATCTTGAACCACAACTCGTACATATTTTCCCAGGAGTAACAGCTGGAGATTTTTTTTTTGCCACCTTTCACTTTTTATGCACTATGTTTCTGTACACCTTTAACAGCTAAAGCGCCTACACCCACAGACATGTTATTCACATTGATAGTGTTAAAAGATGTAATAGAACGTTCTACACTCTTCGCCACTTCAATAGCTTCTTGTAAACTTGGATTGTGTTGACGCAGCAACTGTTCCTGAATCTTCTTATTGTAACAGCTTATAATTAACTGATCTCTGATGTAAGTGTCCACCTGTGCACCAAACTCCCAATCCGCCGCTAAAATCCTTAAACTAGAAACATATGAATCAACAGATTTGTCCACTAACTGAGGTCTAGTATAAAAATATCTTTCGAACACTATGTGGTTGTTCTGGAAACCTTTTCTCCAATCTATCCAAAGCCTCCGCAAACCATCATAATCACCTGCCTCCATGCCATAAAGGCTCAAATATATCCAGCATCTGCTTCCATCTAGATTCAACAACAATGCTCTTTTCGTTTCTGGGCTAAAACTTCCACCATCCACTGCCAACAAGTAGGTCTTGAACTGTCTAAGCCATTTCTCCCACTTCATTCTTGGCTAATTCGGTCCTTTAAAAAATGGTGGTGGTGGATTCCCACACATTACTCGTGGTGTAAATACAGCCCAACTAATGATCAAACGGAAATAAAAAAAATAACCTAGATTAGTATCCCCTGACTCGGTAAGAAATGTTCCACATGCCAGGGAGGAGGCTATGGAGATTCCCGCCTCTCCGTAGCGTAGGTGAACAGTGCCCCTCCCACCACAGCGGAGTTCAGTGAACCGCTAACGGACGTAATGGTGACTGCTGAAGCACCGAGTTCAGGAAACGCCGATAGCCTTCGTCGAGACACGCTGAGATTTGGAGGTTTTGACGGCGGTAAGGAGCCTCTGTTATTTCGCTGGAAGATTTCTCCACGAGCCATAGAGATTTTGGCTGTCGCTGTAAAGCGTGTACTGCTGCTTATTATCCACTTTGGAAACGCTCTGTAAGCTCCTCGTTGGCTGCCGGTTGTGCTGGCTTGCGGTATTACAGGAGGATTAAGTACTGCTTGCTACAAAGTAAAAGTAAAATTTACAGCTGGACTGCTAATTAAAGGTGACTAGTTCAAAAGGCGGCAACTACAGAGCGTGGAGGCTTTTTTTTTTTTTTTACCACCAGACAACTGAGCATAACTCCGGAAACAAAGTAACCAGGGTCCTCAATCCATGGCTGAGTAGTCAGGAGGAAAAGAGGGGGTAAGGCAGCAGTGCTTGACTGTGTGGACTTGAGCAGAATTAACGGAGCTAATAGTGATTGAGCAGCTAGGACTAAAATAATTAATTAATGGATAGCCAAATGATATTGGCTGTGGCAAGTGGTTCGCTCTGATATTTTGCTCAGTTGCTTTAGTGTTCAGGGCAACTGCGTAAAAGTGACTTAAGACATTTTTAAGATAATCTGAAAATACCCGAGGAGGGGGAAAAATACTCTGAAAACAAGATGGGAAGACACTTGAAACAAACCAATGTAGTGGCTAAAGTGGATTCAACAACGAGTCTGAAAGCAAAAAAACAAACCCAATTGAAAGCCGGGGGGTCTTTTGCTAAAACTCCCCTCGCAGCGAATGTCTCAGCTCTGAATTCCAGCTTTGAGAGTTCCATAGAAGATATTCCTGAGATGCAGCCTGAGTTACAACAAAGAGGGGAATGCTCTGCATTCGGAATGGAAAAACTCAAAAATAGAGGCAAAGATCAGTCTAGTGAACCAAATGAAACGCCAGGGAGTGGAAAGAATTTGGAGCAAAAAACTGCAAAGAATATCCGTTGTTTATGAAAGAGCATTCAGCTATCACCGGATTTAAACTCGCCACATTTAAATACAGCTTTGCCAATGTCACTCGAGAAGAATACTGTAATGAATCCTTTGGAAATATCACAGGTTTCTCCATCTCTCCAGATTATAAATTCAGTTTCAGCTCTCAATAACGGCTCACCCAGCATTGGATCATTTAGGTGAAAAAAGTCAGCAGCAAAGAGTTGGAGGTCTACCTGATCAGCATATGACTATGCTTTTGAAACCAGTGGAACAGATGTCTGCTATCGATACCCCAGATCAACAACAGGCAAATCAATCTCAGTCCCAAGGTACATCACAGATGTTACAGGTAAAATCGTCGCAAGTAGCTGCCTTGTAGAACGACTGCCTACAGGGTGACTTGGAGTGCCTGTCCAATGAAGCTAACACACAGCAGCTTGAGATAAAGTCTTTACTTAATCTCATACTGGATGAGATTAGGGCAATGAAAAAGTCCCAGGAAAGTGAACTAGCTGCTCTCCATGTTTGGAAAAAAATCGAAGAAGCAGTTGCAAGTGTGCGTGGTTCCAGGAAGCTGAGCAGAGGATAGTTCAGTTAGAGGATCACATGTGCTCCATGATCCAGAAAATTAATTCAGCGGCCTCAGATAAAATCATACTTGAGAGTAAGCTCAAAGATTTGGAAAATCACTCGCGTCGATCAAACCGGAGTATTGTTGGAGTTCCAGAGGGGTTGGAGGGGAGCAATACTCTTTTATGGGTGGAAACCTTTATCAAACAGAAAGTGCTCCCAGACTTCACTGGCGATTTAACATTACCACGGGCGCATCGAGTAAAAGAGAATATTCTGTCAAAAGCAATTCAACTGAGGCAATTTTCCATCAGCGAGGGGACTAAATGTCGAATTTTCCCTGACATGTCTGCTGCTGCGGCAAGCAGGCGTAAGGAATTCGTGAAGTTGCTGTATTTATTTAAAGCACAGGGCACTCCGGCATCGATTGCGCAACAATCTAAGTTAAGGGTGCTGGCTAAGTGGAAATTCCATATGTTTTCTCGATAGAAGAGGCTCAGGATCTACTAAGAGAAATTTCCGTAAAATGAGCTTGCCGTATTTTTGATTATTTCTGATTTCTATTTCATATTGAATGTAATTTGCTTGGGATTCTCGTTGGGGTTTTTTTGCTGTGTGGTGGGGGGGAGAGATCACCTAGGGTGCAGGAACAAGGTACCCCTAAGTGCAGTAGGGGGGGGAGATGTCCACATTTCAGGGGTTGGGTTGTTTGGGTGGGAATCGGGTTGGGGTAGATTTAGGTATAGTAAAAAAAATTAACGGGAAAAATAGAGTTGTAGTCATTACATTTTGGAAGAGGAAACCTCAGGGAGAAAAAATTACTGGTAATTTTGGGAATGGAAAGTTTCAAGTTTTTGGAAGAATTAAAGAAAGTTAAACAGAAATGGGGCCAGAAATGCAAAATAAAAAATTGTCACTTATAATGTTAACGGGCTACTTAATCCGCGTAAATGCGGAGCCATTTTAAACTGGATAAGTGCCCTGTTACCAGGGATTGTATTTTTGCAAGAGACACACCTTAGGACCAATACTCCAAAGATATCATTACCTAGGATGTATCAGCAGGTATATTTTTCATCGGCTAATTTAGCGGTCCGGGGTGTAGGTATTTTGTTCTCTAATGCTTATGACTGGCAGATCAAAGAGGTTCGGCGTGATGGTAAAGGTAGATGGCTCTGGGTGAAAGTCGAACTACGGGGAACAGTTCTGGATCTGGTTAATTATTATGGGCCCATAGAGGATGAAATGGAAGCAATAGGTCAAATATACCAATTAGCGGCACAAATGGAAGGGATATTAATTATGGGTGGTGATTTTAATTTTATCCAGTATTTGGTATTAGATGCATCTAATAAAAATAAGCGTCAACTCAAGCCTAAAACAGCAAAATTAATGAGTAGTCTATTAAAAGATTATTCATTAACTGATCCCTGGAGACAAGGACATCCTAGTCTTTCACAATTTACTTGCTATTCGGCCAGACATAGATCAGCTTCTCAAATTGATTATTTTTTGGTAGATAAACTGGTTGCCAATGGTCCGGCAGAGATAAAGGCTAATTCTTTTTCGGATCATGCATTAGTTCTATTTACATTGCGGTTGGAGATATCTTTGAAAAAGCGGGCTAGATGGCAATTTGATAAATCATTATTGCAAGACATTACGTGGACGATAGAGACTAGAGGGTTTATTAAGGAGTTCTTTCGGCTGAATATAGACACCACCCCTTTGTTTATTGTTTGGGAGGCTTTTAAAACTACTCTTAGAGGCCAAATCATATCATATAAAGCAAGGTTGAGTAATCAAAGGAAGCAAAAGATCTTAGATTTACAGGCTGCTGTTGAACAAGCCAGGTCGAATGTAATTTTAACGGATATTCACGAAACTTTAAGAAAAGACCAACTTGAAGAATTAATAAGAGCGAAGGAAAATCTGAAGGACTTTTCTCTATTAGAGGAAATAGCAGGGAGTAAGGCTGATCAGCAAAAAGTATGAGAAGAGTCAACAAATTGGCAGATTTTTGGCGTGGTCCACAAAATGTCAAAAATCGGCCCAAGTAATAACCAAAATTAAAAATTTGATGACAGGGAGTAGAAGATGACAATTCAGCCATTGCAGAGATTTTTTTTTAGCTTACTTCAAACAAATTTATGGGGAAACGCAAGTGATGGCGCAGGAAGAATTAACCCCTTCGATGCTCATGACGGAATGGTTCCGTCATGAGCATCGGTGCCCCTGTGCTCATGACGGAACCATTCCGTCATGAGGCCAGGGGCACGAAATCCCTCTGCTGCAGACAGCAGAGGGATTTCTATTTCACCCCTGTGACCTTGGGAGCTGGGGAAGAGCTTCCCCAGTGCCTGAGGCCCCCTCCCTGGTTTCTGTGCCATGAGGATCAGCGCGCACGTCGTGCTGTCCTCATTAGCCCCCAATCTGCCCTGCTTGGGGGGGGGGGGGGCAAAAAGCTCACTAGACACCAGGGATTTTTTTGGGGCAAATTTTAATTAGGGTGGGGGCTCCCAAAACTGGCATGCCCCCACCCCCTCCCCCGCAAAAATAACAGCCTTCCTGCCCTGTGGTGCAGATAGGGCAGTAGCCCCCAATCTGCCCCCCCCTTCGGGGGGGGGGCAAAAAGCCCACTAGATACCAACGATTACGCTGGCTTTTTATGTGTGAGGGTGGGGGCTGCCCAGAATGGGCATACCAATGCCCCTACCCCCCAGAAAAATAGCCACAGTGTTTCTGCCCCCCTTGGGGGCATATCGGGGCAACCCCACCCCCGATATCCCCCCCAGGGCGGCAGAAAGCCGACTAGGCACGGATTTGTTTTTAGCAATATGTCTACCTGTGGATTTTGGGCCCTAGCGCAGCCGGCACATAGGGAAACCTAGCAAACCTGTACATTTTTGAAAACTAGACACCCAGGGGAATCCAGGATGGGGTGACTTGACTGGCTCTCACCAGGTTCTGTTACCCAGAATCCCTTGCAAACCTCAATGTGTATAAAAAAAAACACATTTTCTTCACATTTCTGTGGTGGAAAGTTCTGGAATCTGTGTGGATCCACAAAATTCCACTCACCCCGCATTCCCCAAAGTCTTCCGAGACAAATGGTACCTCACTTGTCTGGGTGGGTCAAGTACCCGCGACCGGCAAGGGCCCAAAACCTAGTGAGGCGACATCAAAATTACCTATCACAAACCAACCTGGTTTTGCACGGGGGTTACCTGGGTTTTGGCCCCGGGGTCGGCGGCCATCTAGGGAAACCTACCAAACCCACATATTTCTGAAAACTAGACACCCAGGGGATTCCAGGGAGGTATGGCTTGCGTGGATCTACCAACGTTTTCTTACCCAAAATCCCCTGCAAACCTCAAATTTAGCTGAAAAAAAATCACTTTTTCCACACATTTTGTGTGGGAAAGTTGTGGCATCACTGGGCTGACACAAATTTCCTACCACCCAGCGTTCCCCCAGGTCTCCCGTTAAAAATGGTGCCTCACTCGTGTGGGAGGCACAAGTACCTACGACAGGCAAAGGCCAAAAACGTATTGAGACGACATCAAAATTGCCTATCACAAAACAACCTGGTTTGGCAAAGGGGTCCCATGACTTTTTGGCCCGGGGCTCGGCGGCCACCTAGGAAACCTACCAAACCCACACATTCTGAAAACTAGACACCCGGGGGATTCCAGGGAGGTATGGCTTGCGTAGATCCCAATGTTTTCTTACCCAGAATCCCTGCAAACCTGAATTGTGCTGAAAAATCACTTTTTCTCACATTTGTGTGGGAAAGTTGTGGCATCACCGGGCTGACACAAATTTCCTACCATCCAGTGTTTGCCCAGGTCTCCAGATAAAAATGGTGCCTCACTCGGGTGGGAGGCCCAAGAACCGCGACAGGCAAGGGCCCACAACGTATTGAGGCGACATCAAAATTGCCTATCACAAAATGTTTTGGGCCCTTGCCTGTCGCGGGTACTTTGGCCTCCCACCCGAGTGAGGCACCATTTTTATCTGGAGACCTGGGGGAACGCTCGGTGGTAGGAAATTTGTGTCAGCCCGGTGATGCCACAACTTTCCCACACACAAATGTGTGAAAAAGTCATTTTTTTCAGCAAAATTTCAGGTTTGCAGGGATTCTGGGTAAGAAAACGTTGGGGATCCGCGCAAGACATACCTCACTGGAATCCCTGGGTGTCTACTTTTCAGAAATGTGTGGGTTTGGTAGGTTTCCCTAGGTGCCGGCAGAGCGAGGGTTCAAAAACTACAGCTAGGCACTTTGCAAAAAAGGGTCATTTTTCACTGTGAATGTGGTGTGTCCACGTTGCGTTTTGCGCTGCTTCTCTATCGCGGGCACGAGGCCTACCCACACAAGTGAGGTACCATTTTTCTCGGAAGACTTTTGGGAACGCGGGGTGGGTGGAATTTAGTGGATCCACGCAGATCCCAGAGCTTTCCACCACAGAAAAGTGAGGAAAATGTGGTTTTTTTTGGACAATTTTTTAGGTTTGCAAGGGATTCTGGGTAACCGAACCAGGTGAGAGCCAGTCAAGTCACCCCATCCTGGATTCCCCTGGGTGTCTAGTTTTCAAAAATGTATAGTTTTGCTAGGTTTCCCTAGGTGCCGGCAGAGCTAAGGTTCAAAAACTACAGCTAGGCACTTTGCAAAAAAAGGGTCATTTTTCACTGTGAATATGTGGTGTGTCCAAGTTGCGTTTTGGGCTGTTTCCTGTCGCGGGCACTAGGCCTACCCACACAAGTGAGGTACCATTTTTATCGGGAGACTTAGGGTAACACAAAATTGTAGAGCAACTGTTATTATCTATTGACTTTAGATGCATTTCTGCCTTCCAAAAGAAAGACAATGTGTAAAAAGAAGTCCTTTTGAAAAATGACCTATAATTCTCATGCTAGTATGGGTACTCCCAATTTCGGAAATGTGCAAATATCTACTGTTTCTAAACTCTATATTTTGTTCCCATTTCAGAAATACATAGGTGTCTTTCATACCGATTTTTTTTCCATGTATAAATTTTCCCAGAATAATTGCTATATACCCGGGACATAATAAAAAAACCATTGCAAGACGCTGCTCAGTTATTGGCTCTGGGTTCGTCGGGTTCTTGGTGAACCTACAAGTCCTATATATCACCACAACCAGAAAGGTCCAGCGGATGTAATGGTATATTGCTTTCAAATAGCTGTCATAATTAGAAGAAGTTACAGGTGAAAACAAATGGCTGTTTTTTTCAACTAATTTTCAATTTTTCCTATATTTAACTGTTGGTTTCTATAAAGAAAACTTGAAGGATCTACACAAATGACCCCTTGCTGAATTCAGAATTTTGTCTACTTTTCAGAAATGTATGGCTTTCCAGGATCCATTATTGCTTTCATACCCATTTCTACCATTAACTGGAAGGAGGTTGAAAGCACAAAAATAGGCTATGCCCCAGAAAAATGGCAAAACAGTACAAAATTTTGGTTTTCTGACAAAAGTCTGCTTGTCCCTGAAAGCTGGGAAGATGGTGATTTCAGCACCACAACCCCTTTTTTGATGCCATTTGCAGGGGAAAAACCAGATGCTTTCATCTATAGCCCTTTTTTCACATTTTTCCCCCAAAAACCAAAATTTAGCTGTATTTTGGCTAATTTCTGAGTCCCCTCCAGGGGAATCCACAAACCCTGGGTACCTTTAGAATCCCCATGATGTTGGAAAAAAAGGACGCAAATTTGGCATGGATACCTTATGTGGTCAAAAAGTTACAGGGCCCTAAGCGCGAACTACCCCAAATAGCCAAAAAAAAGGCTTAGCACAGGAGGGGGAAAGGCCTAGCAGCGAAGGGGTTAACACATTTTTTTGAAACATTAGAGCTACCATTATTATCACATCAGCTTTTGGAGACATTAAAAGCCCAGATAAGGATTTTAGAAATCCAATCTGTATTGAAAAGTATGCCTAACGCAAAGGCTAGTGGGGTAGACTGGTTTCCTGTAGAATTATATAAAGTATTTCAAGAAGAACTATTACCTTTTTTTAGAAAAATTGTTTAATCAGATTCAGGAAGGTATAGATATTCCTCAAAGTTTTAAGGAATCAGTGTTAGTTATCTTTTTAAAGAAAGATCAGGATCCCTGTGATACTAGTTCTTATCGCCCTATTAGTCTGTTAAATACAGATTATAAATTACTTATGAAAATCTGGGCAAAAGGATAGCCCCATGCGCAGAACAATTGGTTCATAATGACCAGAATGGTTTTATTTCAGGATGCTCAATGGCATCTAATACATACTACCTAGCTCAAGCCATCGATTATTTCTCTATTAATAAATCTAATGCTGTGATTATGATGATGGATGCCAAGAAGGCGTTTGATTTGGTAGATTGGAGGGCTTTATTTTTATTTTGGGAAAGTTTGGTTTTCCGTTACAATTTTTACAAATGCTAAAGAAATATACTACCAGGCAGAAGCTAAAATCATTATTAATGGCTCGGAGGCTGGTAAAATCAATATTAAGCATGGCACACACCAGGGATGTCCATTGTCCCCTCTTTTATTCTCATTATTTATCGAGCCTCTAGCGGTTCGAATACGGGAAAGCGTGATGATTTTGCCTCCCATAGAAGGGATGGCAAAAATTAAGCTCTATGCCGACGACCTTATTTTATATTTGAAAGCCGGGGCGACTAACATACAAAATGCTTTAGATGAAATTCACAGGTTTACACAGGTTGGTGGATATAAGATCAATCAAGCAAAAATGGAAATTTTAGCATTTAATGTGATTCCCTCCGATATTCCACCTTCTGTCCAGCTAAAACCACCGCATCCAGTTAGATATTTGGGGATATTAGTCACAAATGATTTTGGACAATTATTTCCCTTGAACTATAACGGTGTGCTCACGAAGGTGAAAAAACTATTAAATAAGTGGTCGCTGTTGCAACTATCTTTAATAGGGAGGATATCAATGGTCAAAATGTCGATACTTCCACTGTTGTTTCTGTTTGTTAATCTTCCTTTGAAAGTCCCGAAATATTATTTTAAGGAGCTAGATCAAATAATAAGGAAGTTTGTTTGGAATAATAAACATCCACGGGTCAGAATGGCAACATTACAATTGGATATAGCATCAGGGGGTTTGGCCCTTCCACATTTTTTAACATATCAGGCTTCTTTAGCCAACTTACTTTCCCAATTAGGTGAGGAAAAATCAGTTTATGATAATTTTTGTTAATAAGAATGTTGAAGGAGAGTGCTACAAGACTTCCTGTTTTTTTACGACAGACGAAACTCCCTAAGAAATCAAGATACAAGGTAATATTGAGTCTTGCCGAAAGAACAGTTATTTTATAAATCACGAGGTATTCCGGCCTTTCATGCATATACTTTTATACAGGATACTGAAGCAGGTGGCCTGATGCTGTCTAGAAGGCTCCTACAGGCCTGGCAAGAATTAGGGTTTCTACAGCTTGGCGATTTCTATATTTACGAAACATTAATTACCTGGGAAACGGTTCAAATGCGATTTACTACGATGACCACCGCCTTTTCTCTGAGTTTTTTACAGTTAGTCAATTTTCTTAAATTATTTAATGATGAGTGAAACCACACGTCAAATAGCGAAACAAATGGTAAATAAAATGTTGGGGGTTGGTTGTTGGTATCGCCTACTCCATCAAAAGGCCCACTCTGATGAGATCATGATGAAAGAACTTCAAAGAATATATCTTGCTACAGGTTTAATGTTAAGGAATGGCAACAGCTTAGCGAATTAGCAAGTAAAGCACTCAGAGGGGCTCATTTTAAGAGAATGAATTTCCGGTCACGATGGTTGCTTTATTATACACCTCAGAGATTGTCCACAATGTATCAAACCTGTTCTAACCAATGTTTTAGATGTAATAAACAGCGGGAGGGCGGTTGGGTGCATATATTTTATGAATGTAGCTATCTTCGACAGTTTTGGCTAGGGGTTTTTTCTCAGATTTCGTTGATTTTATCTGTAAGAATTGAACCATCAGCTATGCTGGTATTATTTGGTTCCTCAGGTGAGGTAAAATGTTTTACTAAAAACCAGCAGTATTTTATATTAATCTCCATTGCTGTTGCCAGGTCATTGGTTCTCCAAAATTGGAGATCCGATAAACAATCTAGTACTGAACAGTTCAATAAAATGGTTCGGACTTGTAGATTTGAGGAGGCCTATGCTAAACGCGTAGGAGCAATCGTGAAATTTAGAGGTATTTGGGGGAAAAAAAAATTCCCTAATCTTGCTTAGATCTATATTGCACAATGCACTTTGGTAACATTTGCTAATATTTGATTATGTTTACGAAGCGTTGGAATATGGCACTTTAGTTGATTGAAGGCATCTGTTGGAGGTATCTATTGCTGCTAGACAATGCATTTTGTATTAGATTAAAAAAAATTGGGGGGGGGAGTGGGATTTTGAAAATGATGTATTTATATCTTATTGATTGTAGTTTTTATGTACTTTTGACTAATTATGTATTTTCCTGATTCTATCAAATTACCTGTTTAAATCTGTTTTTAAAGGGCTTCCTCCGCCAAATTATCGGATGGTATATGATCGAATTGATTTGATACTGTGTTGATTGTTTTCCCTGTTCTCAATAAAAATAAAAATTTTAAAAAAAGGAAGCATGCGCGCGGAGGAAAAAAAAAATGTTCCACAGATAACCTAGTATTTGATTTTTTACTCTCTATAATAAGATAAAACAATTGCCTCTTCCATAGTCATAGAAGTGTTTGCATCACAGAAACGCATGCCCGGAAAATTCCTTTGAATAAGTGTACTTGTCACTGGAACGCACACTCAACTCCTGCTGTGATCCCGATAATCCTTCAATAATCAGTGTGTGCTACACTGGAACGCACGTTCACCACCGTTGCCGTAGTAACAGTGTGCGCATCACTGGAACGCACACTCCACCCCTGCTGAGGTCCCGGCAATAATCCTTCTCGTTTCTTGAATGACAGCACACGTCACTGCTACGCAAACTCCTCAGTGACGTCACCACGTAGAAATTGATCCGTAGGACAGACGCTGTTATTCCCTCTTCCACTCATGCTAGCACTTCCCTCGCGTGCACAGCTCGTGAACAAACAGCCCATTCCTCACGCCGATATCCACTAAAAGACAATTGTGCACCAATCCACGTACTCCGATCAACGATCCTGTGGCCGCAACTCGTAAAATCCTTTCCGCTTCACCATACGACATTCACCAGGTAAACCTCCTTCAAAATCACTGTTTACCCTTGACAATTAGTCTGAGTCATTCAGTGAACCAAACACATGCACGTCTCACTGAAACAAAGTCGCAGAACCATGGGCCAGATGTACGGCCATTCACTTTTGCGAGTCGCAAATTGCGACTCGCAAAAGTGAATGTACAACAGTGCCTCAGATACTGTTTGCGATTCCCAATGAGGTTGAAAATTGCATGCCTCATTAATATTCATGAGGCAAGCGCAATTTGCGACCCCATTGGGAATGGATAGCACTCCCAGGGATGGTGGCCTGCTGGGGTCAGTAGACCACCATGTCTGTGACTGCTTTTTACATAAAGCAGTTTTCTTTTTTTAAATGCAGCCCATTTTCCTTGAAGGAAAACGGGATGCATTTAAAAAAAGAAAAATTAAACTTTTCAGTTTCATGTTTTAAGGGCAGGCAGTGGTCCCTGGGACCACTGCTTGCTCTTAAAAAATATTTTCGCACACACCCACAAAGGGTAAGGGGTCCCCTGGGGACCCCTTCCCATTTGCGAGTGGTAGGTGGTAAACTGTGAGTGTTTTACGACAGCAAATGCGGTCGCAAAACAATAGTACATGGCATTGAGACTCGCTATTAGGAAGGGGCGCCCCTTCCTGATAGCGAGAGTCTCAAACGCTATTTTGGGAGTCAGTGACTAGCAAAATAGCGTTTGTCCATGCCTGGACCCTTTTTTGCGGTCGCATATGGGCCGATCTCCTGTTTGCGACTGCAAAAAAGGGTCGTACCTCTCACCCCAAATCCCTCTGCGTCAATTACAAGCGTGATAACTCTCGAAATTTCTGTTGCTACTTACACGACCCGCACTTGAACACTAATTTCCAGTATGCCCCGACAGTTTCCACAAGATCAGACAAATCGTCGCCAAAATATTGTAGTAAATATTTACACCACAACAGGAACCTTGTCCAGTTCTTTTATTGGAGCATCCTACCTCAACGAGCAAGAGAAGGATAACTGCCCGGAAATATCTTCCAAGTTCCAAACCTTATTCAAATACAAACACTCCTAACAAACAGTTCCTAGAACATTGGTCATGCATTGGAATATTGGAACACAGGAATCAGATCATTCCAACACATAGAATAAAGTCTAGTGGCTCATGTCGGGGACTACCAGCACCGTCCAAGGAAGTGAAGTAAGGATCCAGAAACCAGGAATATCGCAAAGCCATTGTGTCTGCATTCAGCACTGGGCAGCTAATGCAGTGTGTTGTCACCTCTGTATAATTAAAATCTCTAATTCCATTGAAACGTCTCTGCTCAGTCGTGTCCCAGCAACGCACGATTCCACATGACCTTATTCTCGCTCTGCAAGTGACAGTGGCATGATGACCCCCCTATGTACATGAACCAATGTGTCAAGACATCTACATATATTAGTGAGCACTAACTCTTCGTTGTTCAAGCTGAATACTCCTCTGTATATGATCAGTTGTTCTACTTCCATTTCATTCCACAACATGCCCCCTCCTCACATGTTATTGCTCCCTGCTTTTCCTGCAGTATGCCGCTCTCCCCACAGCAGACCCTACTTCCAATGCTTCTACCGTATGGCACTCTGTCCGCCTCTCTTAGCACTTTCCCATTTATTTACCCATTGATCAGTAGATCATAATATCTTCATGGCTTCCAAATGTAACGGGCATTATGGTACAGTATTGATGCCTCACCCTGGGGGGACATAAGTTGGTGCAATCTGTACCCAGACATGGGCCCGGCACTGTACTGTGCTATACGGAGTACAGCAGTTAGGGCATCCTAAAAATTAAATAAATGCCTGAAATTACACTTCAGCATTGAGGCAAACATGATCTGTTTCGTTAGGCGGCACGATCCTTATGAAGTTAGGGTCAAGACTTGTTCATATGGTGGATCTCTGTCTGATATAGCAGTTATTGTTAAAAAACAAACAAAATTTGGAGTGTAGGAAAGGGCGATTACAAATGTTTAATATTAAAGCATTCCATGCAGCTACCTTTTTAGGTCTCGCGCCTAGCGTTGCAGTGCACAGCCCTGCTCGCGCAGCGCAAGACCTCTAGAAAGGGCTTCAGAAAGCTAACCACACGCTCGTGCGTGTGGTTTTGCTTCCGAAGCCCACATTGGCTATAGCGTTTTTTTTGTTTTTTTATAAACGGCACGCAATTGGGCAAAGGCGGGCACATGTCCTGCCTTTGCTCCGTCCATTCCCGTCCGTGTCTAGCACGCGCTTTAGCGCGCGGCACAGACGGCAGGCTCCCTCCCCTCCACCCCCCGCTCCTCTAGTTTCGATTCCCGTTCGGCTCCTCTGTGGTGCGCGCGCACCACAGGTTTCGATTCCGTGGTGGAAAAATTGTCAATTTGTGGTATTTTGTTGGTGTGCGGCTGAATTATTAGCAGCCATCCTTGCCCAAAAGGCTCCGTTAAGGAACCCCTGCCCGGCACCGCAACAAACTGAAACACGGAGGTAGTGAAAGCCTAACTGATTTTCTAGTCTGAACAAATGTCAATCTTTATTTCCTGTCGCACGGCTGTATTTCCTGAAATGAAAACGTGCACTTTTAAGTTTCTTGTATGTAACCGCTTCCCTTGTTTAAAAATGCCCCTGCTTTTTCGCGGCCGAGTGACCTCTATCTACCGCGTCTAGCAGCACGTAGTGCATGCACTTAAGATTCTTGAATTACAACAAGCATTGATGGCAGAATTAAACATCAAAATGCAACTTTTTTTTTTTTTTTTTTTTTTTAAAGAACTGCTTTGTAGCCTGGCTTCCGACCTTTCTGCAATAGAAGAAAGTCCCTTCTGGTCACTTGCGGTTTAGAGCAGATTTCGGAGTTCTTGAATGTTGTAATCCATTCCTCATGATTACTGGCTGCTGCAGAGAAGCCCGCCCGTTAAAATCCCAGGGCTTGGGTCATTAGTTGCCCTGCAGTTCTTTCCCGTCCGAAGCCTCATGTCGAAGCTGTTGCCCAATTAATAACAAATGGATACTGTGAGACACGTGCTTCCAACACCTAAACCTAAGCTACGTTGTGTTTGTCAGCTGTGCCGGATACACTTAGAAGGCCTTCCTGTCTCCGTGTATCTATCTCAACAAGCTGATGAGTGGAAGGCGGGGCACGTTATTTTCATGTGTTGAATTCAAGAAGATGCTCAATGCTTACCAACGAATTCAGAAATGCAATATGGGTGAATTATATTAGAAATAATATGCGCTCTCCCTTCCAGAGAACGCGGTTTAGCATTTACAAATAGTATATAAAATGGAGAAAAGTACTTAAACACCTGGCGTTGAAGGCCTCGATGGAATACATGCATTCTCAGTTCAATAAAATATTTAGCTGCAAGCATTGAAGCCTAGACCAACCTTGCAGCTGTCTGTGTCTCCGGAAGTAGAGTTTTCACCATTTTCTAACTACTTATTTAATGTATTTATTTAAATATTTTATAAAGCGTTGGCTTTTGACAAGTGCCACTTCGTAGCACTAGTTTGTTTGTGCACATATATTGAATTCTGTTTAAAAGGAAGGCTTGTGGGTGAATGGTTGATGTAATAGACGGTATTCCCAAGCAGTGGTTGCCGGATGCTGTTGCCATGGTGCACGTAGAATAATAAATACTCCGATTCCAGTTCTACGTGTCCAAGAAATTAAACTATCAAACCCACATATGTGGTAATAAAGTGGAGAAACTGCGGACTAGAAAGGATCTTGCGGTGGCAACGTGTCCTCGAACCATATGAACTAGAGGTGCAACATCACATACATTTTGACAGCCACCCACATACCATAATTACAGGCCCTCATATATGGGATAAGTACCCCCTGCCGTACATTATAAGGGTATTGTAAGTCACTGAGGAGTACAGTGGCCGTATAGAGGAATGAATCTGAAGGACAAGTTCCTTTATTAGGACAAGGAATTCCAAGGTGACTTGCAATATCCTTTTTAGGTCTCGGCCTGCACCAGCGCTTGCGCTGGTCTGGCCGAGAGTTTTAGTAAGCGGGTTTTGGAAGTGCAAACACTGGCTTTCGGCTGGCGACCAGCTTGAGTTCACGATGGCGTGCACGCGCAGCTGGCATCTGGGTTTCCTATCTCTTCCTCATTTCCTCGTCATGGCTCATTAACTCTCTGGACTCTGATGTTTCAATCGCAGCAGCAGCTCACATTACCAACTGAGGGCCCTGGACTACAGTCACATGAAAAACAACAGCGATTAGCATTGAAATGCAAGCTTTTTATTGTCTAGTTAGAAATATTGCTTCGGTGGGTTGATTTCACCTTATATCGCTATTTGTTTTATATTGGGAGTCACAGCCTAATTACCAGTATTTTTGTCTCGTTTTTTTTTTTTTTTTATATTTATTCGCGCAAAGCACAAAGCTATATTTAAGGTTACTTTTTCCGCGTCACTTCTTCACTCTATTTAAACTCCACACCCCCACTCTTATTGTCTCTCTCCTCTCTCTCTCCCTCTCTAATTCTCTCTCTACTTAATTAACTCTCCCTCTCTATCTTTTTTAGCCTTTCATTCTCTCACCCCTTTATCTGTTTCTCTTTCAAACTCCTTCATTCACTCTCTCTCCCTTCTTTCTCTCGCTCTATCCCGCTCCACTCTTTATTCTATGTACACCCTTTCTCTCTCACCACCCTCTCTAATTGGGCATTATATCTTCACTCTATCTCTCACTCGGCAACACCACAGCATCACTCAGCGCAACCACAGCATCACTCAGCGCAACCACAGCATCAATCAGAGCCAGCACAGCATCACTCAGCACCAACACAACATCTCTCAACGCCATCACAGCATCACTTAGTGCAACCACAGCATCACTCAGCGCAACCACAGCATCACTCAGCACAACCACAGCATCACTCAGCACAACAACAGCATAACTCAGCACAACCACAGCGTCGCTCAGCGCCGCCACAGCATCGCTCAGCGCCGCCACAGCATCGCTCAGCGCCGCCACAGCATCGCTCAGCGCCGCCACAGCATCGCTCAGCGCCGCCACAGCATCGCTCAGCGTCGCCACTGCATCTCTCAGCACCGCCACTGCATCGCTCAGCACCGCCACTGCATCGCTCAGCACCGCCACAGCATCGCTCAGGGCCGCCACAGCATCACTCAGCGCCGCCACAGCATCACTCAGCGCCAAGACAATATCACTCAGCACCACCACAGCATCACTCAGCGCCAAGACAATATCACTCAGCACCACCACAGCATCACTCAGTACCACAGCAGTATCACTCATCAACACCTGACTATCATTCAGCATCACCTCAGCATCGTCTCCGCAACAGTCACCACCACCACCACTACCACCTCAGCATCACTCAGCACCACCTCAGCCTGCTCTCGGAATCTGGCATCTGTTGATTCTCCCCTAGCGTCTGGCCGCTGCTAGTGTTATAATACAGGTACTAGTTCCCAACCTTCACCCTCCGATTGTTTATGCCCCCTCAAATAAAAAGCTTTAACAAACAACCATTGCCAGCATTGCAAGAACAAAAGAAAACTGAGAATTTTTTATTGTAAATACTTTTTTTAATATGGTCGTTCAGTTTTACATAATGCCTTCTTGGTCATATATAAAGTAACAAAAATGCTTCTGACACTTTTTTATTATAACTTTTCAGCATGCCGCACAGCAGCCACACTTCTCTACAGCACAGCTTGAAGACATTGGCAAAGTCAATAGCTCTGGCTAAACACTTATAAGGCCCCAAAGGCGAGACCTATTGGCTATGCCAATGCTTGTTAATGTAGAGCAGAGGATATTTGATTCCTTCTAATACATGGTCATATCATCAGCCTTCCCAAAAATTGTCTAAATCCTTGAAGTCTTTCTCTTTTATGTTCATTGCAGATCCGAAGTATGAAAGCAGAATCTGTGCAGTTAAATTGGAAACCCAACTACTGGTTAGAATAACTTTATTCGGTTGTTTTGCTTTAAACCATCAAAGTATACATAGGCCACTAGAATTATGCAGCAAGGGAGGACAAAATTATGCTACAAGGTTGACTAGATTATGCGACAAGAAGATGAACATTTTATGCGACAACACTGCACATTTTGTGATAGTACTACTTGATCATTTTGTTATTTTTACACTTCCTAACCATGCTTGGGAGTACAGTTCACCACATTAGTCCCAGTTAAACACCTAAATATAGCAAGAAGAGAAGTTGACCAGTAAACCTTTGCAAAGGGCCTTTCACTGCTCAATAACACATGTTGCTGCTTTTTTGTTTAGTAACTTTCGATCCGTTTGCAGTAGAAACATTTTTTTTGCTAAAATCTGCAGATTATACAGTAGATGATAGCTCATGTGACCAATGCAGTAAATTCATATTTTTGCAGAAAACGCCACAGCATCACATAATTCCACTGGACCTGGCCTATGGTGTGCATGATACAAACACATTTTCTGCATGTCTTGTTTTAGAACCAAATTTATCAGTGGCGCTATATATATTTTCCATACGTGTCATATACATGGGTGGTTGCTTTTAAAGGGCGTGAGGGACGTCTACCTCCCACCCTGAGGGAAAAGAAAAAGATGAAAAGACCGAGCAGCTGTACATAAATTGCTGTTGCTGCTCTGTGATAAACTGGTGCTAATCCCTGTTTTTGTCTGAGGAAAAGGGGGTGGGGAATGTGACCTGAGGCTTCCTTAGCATTGCACATGTGCTGGCAGATCAAAGTATTCCGCGCCCTAGAGGCATGAGCCAGGCCTGTGACGACAAACTGGGGGGCGTGGTAGATTTTTCATTTTCACGTAGGAGTTGCCCTGTCGGGCATTTTTTAAATGGCCCAGGGCGGGAATACCGGGCATTTTTAAATGGCCCAGGGCGGGAATAAAACACTGCCATTAAACTAAATGGCTGGGGGCAAGGCAAGCCTTTGATGATGGAGTGGGTGTGTCCCTGATCTTTCTCCTCCTTTGCCTCCCAGCAACTGGTGCCTTGATGAGGACTCGAATGTGATTGGTGGGTTGGGGCAGGGAAAGGGGCACAGCAGAGCTTCTCTCTGGTTAATTAACCGAGTCGGAGGTGATGTATTTTTTACATCAAGCCTGGCAGCGCATGCGCTGCTCTGAGAGCCATACTGTATTGGAGTATGTACTTGAAGCCCCTCCCACTCTCCGCCCATATTTGTCATTGGCTTGTGTCATTGTCCTTCGTAAATGCTGGCTTCTGATTCGTTATTAGGCTTGTTTATCCCTCCTTAGCACCGCCTTGTTTTCATTTGTACCGCCCATGAGGACTGGCCCTTTTACTTCGGTTGTTACACGGTACGTCTTCTTCAGTGTGTAAGCACTAATTTCTTTAATGAGTTTCTCTTACTGCAGGACGGTCTCTCGTGTGCAGTTGTGACCACCGGCTTGTTTATTTCACTCGTAGCAAACGGGGAGCTCTTCAGGGGCCATGGGAGACAGAAGGGACAACTCAGCGATGCCTTCAAGCATTTGGAATGCAATAGGTCTCGCATTTGAGAGAGTTTAAGCTATTGGCAATGTAAATGACAATGCCTTTTATTTATGTTTTAAAAACCAAAACATAAATTAAAGGCATTGTCATTTATAATGCTAATGGCTCAAACTTGTTTTTTTAAAAGTCGCTGCTTCTTTGGTTTACTTTTGGCCAGTCACTCTCCAACAGAGCATTTTGGCACTCCGACACCAACTGCTTCCTCCATCCTCCCTTAGTAGGTAACACACATTGCCATTTACAATGCCAATAGCTCTAACTTAAAAAAATGCGAGACCTATTGCATTTCCAATGCTTGTTCACTCTTACCATGTACACACAGGCAGTTACGCCATACCGATTGGTACAGAAAAAAGGAAAAGCAGCTCACATAAAACGCCTTTTCTATCCTGGGTATAGTAATTAAATTCATAACTGAATATCTCCTACTACATAACCTAGAAATAAATCTCTCCTATCTAAAAAAAAAAAACACTGTTTTAAAAGATAAATATATAACGTGTTTGGCGGTTTAAAACCCATATTTCGCAGGCAAAGAACATCATTTCATGGATATGCCATATTCGCATTGGGAAGACTGCATGCGGTCCGTTTTCATTCCCTCCAGCTAACAGTGCATTTAGATTGCAGCCTGAAACCACACTATAGAGCTTCAGATTTGTTTATTGTTTAAGCAACAGTCTTGTGTTCAATAGTAGACACACTCCACGTAGGTTTCCAATTACAAAGTATTTCTTTTGTAATATACAGACCATCACCCTGATACAGCAACTCCTTGTCCGTGCCCATATACTCCAGCAGCTCTCCCCATCATCTCCACTCCATTCAACACCTTATCCCAACTCCTCCTGGCCAACATTCTACCATGAGCTGAGGCAATTCCATTACCTCATGCAGTTTCTTTACATCACTGAATGAATATCCACAAGTCTCTTCATTAGGGCTCATCAAAGCTTAAATGTTCACATTTCATTCAGGGCTCATTGATAGCTGAACACTACAGGAGCAGCATCAAAAATGTTTTTTTGTTTTTTTTTTACTTCGTTTAAGTTTCCATACAGCTTGACTACAATGAATATGTATAGGCAGTGGTATATTAAGTCTGTTTGTAATGAGTCAGATCAGTAGAACAGCAATATTATACATTATCATTATTTACATTTGGGCATGTTCTGTTCAGGATAACTAGATTGCAGCATCCCTGGGTTCCAGAAATGATTAAGTGAGGGGGGCACAGAAGTCACTGAAAAAACCAAAGGTTACAGTGACATTATAGTTAGGGTCAGATTTCACTTGTACAAAACCAGTGAAATTCGACAGTTCTAGTTACCTGAGCTAAAAACTTGCGCCCCTGCAATTCACTGCTTAGGACCTCACATATTACATCACTCATGACATGGTCAGTGACATCACTGATGACATCTCAAATGACCACTGATTTATTTATTTTTTTAAATGCGAGGGGGGCCACGCTGCCTCTACCCCCGGCCGATTACGACCCCGCGGGCCCCATCTCCCAGGGCCTGGCCTTTATTTTAATTTTTATACATTTTCAATGGGAGGGGGGCTCCTCTTAAGGCCTATTTCGTCCCCGGGCTCCCCATCCCCAGGGCTAGGCCTTTATTAATATATATTTTGAAAAAAGGGAGGGGGGGCTGCGTGACCCCCCCTCCCCAGGCCTTTTTTGGCCCAGGGACCCCATCCCCTGGGGCCAGGCCTTCATAATTGATTTTTTTTAATGGGGAGGGGGGGCCAGCGCGGTCCCCCCTCCCCGGGCTGAGTTTGCGCCATGGACCCCAACCCCCGGGGCATTGCCAGGTCATTTGGGATCGCGGGGGGAGCCTTAAGGGCCTCTCGGTCCCTGCCGGCGCCCCACCCACTGCGGGAGCCGGCATTGCTTTTGGGCAGAGGGAGCTGCAAACATGCAGCTCCCTCTGTCCAAAAGCAATTGTGCTCCGCTTCATGGAAGCAAGAGCATTTTCAATGCTCTTGCTTCCATGAAGCGGACCAGAGTTTGCTATGGCATGGTGGGAGCCCCATAAGTTCCCCTCCTTCATGCCCCTGGGATTTAGCCCACCTGGGGGCTTTAAAACAAAAAAGACTCGCGGGAGACCGCACATCTTTTTTTGTTTATTTTTTTATTTTGCCATGGATCCACCGCAAATCTGGAAAATGGTGGGGTCCCTGTGCCCCCCCTCAACGTATTCCTACCCTGACCCCTTTTCTTTATTTTTTACTTTTTTTCCTGGGACTCTGCTTTAAGCCGAGTCTCAAGATGGCTGCCAACACTTCCTGGTTGAAGTGTTGGCAGACAATTAGAGCAGTGCATTTCCCTGCACGAGCTCCCTTTGTTCGCAAATACTCCGCGGCCAGAGATGTCACTATATAATTTTAAACTTAAATTTCTCAAAAACTACTGCACGGATTCACACCAAATAAGCAAAAGGCACTTCCTTGAACCAACATCTACTTCCCTGCCAAATTTGGTGTAAGTCAGTTCAGCGGTTCGGGCTGTAGAGGTGACTAAAGGTTCCTATGGGAATTAACATTGCAAACGCAACCTTATTTCGCGCCCCAAATTCTCGGTCCCCACTGCACGGATCACCTCCAAACTTTCCCAATCAATAGTACCCACCGTGACACTTTTTTGGCAAAATTTCATGCAGATTGGTCAAACGACGCCAAAGTTATAGCCAAGTCAAAATATGCTTTTCCTATGGAAACAAGGTCCTAACTATAACTACCTGCTGGCAACTGCCAGTAGGTAATAATTATATCTATATCATATCTATATACAAGTAGATCAATAACATATAAGGAGTTGAGTGCATGCTTATGGGTTTCTTTTCCTATAATAACACACCGGTCACAATGTGTAAATATGATTATAGCAATTCTAAGTGCTTCACTATTGAAATATTGGGGACCAATATAAACTAAAAGAAATAAAACTAAACCTAATTGACAGAAAAAATAGAATACCTGAGTTTGTAAATATTTATCCAAGTATGAACATATGGAACGTTATCTAGTGCAATTTTATAACTCCTGATTTTTTCCCATATGCGTATAATGTTAAAATCTCTATGCATTTATACCTTTCATGTGTGGTTATGTATCTACATACTGATATATTTTCCTCCCACTGCAGAGAAAAAAATCACTAACCTCACTAAATCACCACTGTCTGACTCATCCTATTCCTCTTCCAAAATATCCCCTACCTCCACTCTGACTCATCCCAAACCTCTTTTACTACTGTGAACTCCCAAACAATGCTTTCCAAACTCTTCCCTTCTGTATCCATCTATTATCCTATTCATGCAACTAACTTGCTCTCTGACTCATCGCAAACCTCTTTTACTACTATGAACTCCCAAATAATCCTTTCTAAACTCCCCCTCCCCTGTTCATCCAACGAACAGACTTGCATGTATACCATTCCCAATAGCAATGTATATTTCCCTCTACTAATCCACCTTTGGGTTCCAGAGTAGCGTGCTACTTGCCGAAAAGCACTTCAATGCCTCGTGGGGGGGTGGGGGGGGAGGAAACACTACATAAATACAATATCTGGTCTGTAATTACATTTCCTTAAATGTCTTTATTATCCTCATTTGCAAAGGCCAAATAATTTCTAAGAGCTTCCCTTATCTCTCATTCCTGTTTGTGGAACCTGCAGCTCTTCATAGTTTTACCATCGCTCTACTTGTGGCTGCATCCTTCAGCCAGTCTTCCATCTTGTGTGATAGACCTTTTATCAAGCAGCTTAATAGACTATGCTTTGCCAATAGCAGCAATGTTGCCACCAGTCTCCTTATGGACTTGCAGCATTTTTGCATATCCCAGTGTAGTGTAGTTCCTATTTCCCTAATTGGCTCTGCGCATTGGAATAATATAACCTATACGTTTGACATAGGACTAAGGTCGGTATGTCCCTATCAATTATATTAAACTTAATTACCTGTGCCAGCTAGCTCAGAGGCCATTAGAAACTCCTTGAGAACAAGAAGGGAGTAGTTTCTGGCAACCGAAAAACATGACAACTTTGTTTCCCTTTAGAAGCGGAACATGTCTCAGAATCGTGGAAACAATAGATAACAGTTTCACTCATTCAATCGTGCATGCTTAGTTTCTATAGAGTTACACAGAAAGGAAAGACGGGCGTTTCAATAAAAGGGTTTTATTGAACAGTCTTGTTTCTCGTGTAAGAGATATGTGCTGTTATGATCACAAGACAGTATGCAAGATAAATAATGTACAGCGTAAGCAGTAGAAATAAATAATACTGCGCTAGCATTATCTTTTAGCATATATTCACGTACATAAATAACATGAGCTAAGAATGCGAGTACTCATACGATGCGTCTCTAAGCTAGTTCTACCCCAATGTACCTAACCTAGTCTAGGTGTAGGGAAAGGTAGAAGTAGGTGGAGTATTCTCTAGTCTGGTATACTAAGAGTATGTTAAGTATAGTATGCCAAGAGTCCCTCTAGGTTCTAGTCAGCTCCATACCTTGAGAATGAGAGAGGTGGGAATCTCCTGCCGGATCTGAAACTCTAACACCCTGCGAAGGGAGTCAGAACACTGGAAGCTGGATTCGTCTGCGTGCAGGAATGACAGCGTCTTCTCAGTGCGTCAGGCCGTGATACGGGCTCCTCTGAAGTCGAGGTCTCCTCTAACTTGCTTGGGCAAGGGAAGGTATATTTATACCTGGTAGGTGTCGTGGAATGTTAGCATTGACGTGAAGTCGGACAGAGGAAGACGTCAGGAATGAACCCTTAAGGTATAACGGTTCATACATAATAGATGAGTTCTTGGAGAAATCAATAGTCCTGTGCTAGGGGAACTCCCGAAGCTGAAGGGTCTGGTTTCTAAGAACTCGTTGTGACGTTAGGGTGCATTGGAATATTGGAACACAGGAATCAGAACATTGGAACACAGGAATCAGAACATTCCAACACATAGAATAAAGTCTAGTGGCTCATGTCGGGGACTACCAGCACCGTCCAAGGAAGTGAAGTAAGGATCCAGAAACCAGGAATATCGCAAAGCCATTGTGTCTGCATTCAGCACTGGGCAGCTAATGCAGTGTGTTGTCACCTCTGTATAATTAAAATCTCTAATTCCATTGAAACGTCTCTGCTCAGTCGTGTCCCAGCAACGCACGATTCACATGACCTTATTCTCGCTCTGCAAGTGACAGTGGCATGATGACCCCCTATGTACATGAACCAATGTGTCAAGACATCTACATATATTAGTGAGCACTAACTCTTCGTTGTTCAAGCTGAATACTCCTCTGTATATGATCAGTTGTTCTACTTCCATTTCATTCCACAACATGCCCCCTCCTCACATGTTATTGCTCCCTGCTTTTCCTGCAGTATGCCGCTCTCCCCACAGCAGACCCTACTTCCAATGCTTCTACCGTATGGCACTCTGTCCGCCTCTCTTAGCACTTTCCCATTTATTTACCCATTGATCAGTAGATCATGGTATCTTCATGGCTTCCAAATGTAACGGGCATTATGGTACAGTATTGATGCCTCACCCTGGGGGGACATACGTTGGTGCAATCTGTACCCAGACATGGGCCCGACACTGTACTGTGCTATACGGAGTACAGCAGTTAGGGCATCCTAAAAATTAAATAAATGCCTGAAATTACACTTCAGCATTGAGGCAAACATGATCTGTTTCGTTAGGCGGCACGATCCTTATGAAGTTAGGGTCAAGACTTGTTCATATGGTGGATCTCTGTCTGATATAGCAGTTATTGTTAAAAAACAAACAAAATTTGGAGTGTAGGAAAGGGCGATTACAAATGTTTAATATTAAAGCATTCCATGCAGCTACCTTTTTAGGTCTCGCGCCTAGCGTTGCAGTGCGTAGCACTGCTCGCGCAGCGCAAGACCTCTAGAAAGGGCTTCAGAAAGCTAACCACACGCTCGTGCGTGTGGTTTTGCTTTCCGAAGCCCACATTGGCTGTAGCGTTTTTTTTTGTTTTTTTTTTTAAACGCCACGCAATTGGGCAAAGGCGGGCACATGTCCCTCCTTTGCTCCGCCCATTCCCGTCCGTGTTTAGCACGCGCTTTAGCGCGCGGCACAGACGGCAGGCTCCCTCCCCCTCCACCCCACCCGCTCCTCTAGTTTCGATTCCCGTTCGGCTCCTCTGTGGTGCGCGCGCACCACAGGTTTCGATTCCGTGGTGGAAAAATTGTCAATTTGTGGTATTTTGTTTGTGTGCGGCTGAATTATTAGCAGCCATCCTTGCCCAAAAGGCTCCGTTAAGGAACCCCTGCCCGGCACCGCAACAAACTGAAACACGGAGGTAGCGAAAGCCTAACTGATTTTCTAGTCTGAACAAATGTCAATCTTTATTTCCTGTCGCACGGCTGTATTTCCTGAAATGAAAACGTGCACTTTTAAGTTTCTTGTATGTAACCGCTTCCCTTGTTTAAAAATGCCCCTGCTTTTTCGCGGCCGAGTGACCTCTATCTACCGCGTCTAGCAGCACGTAGTGCATGCACTTAAGATTCTTGAATTACAACAAGCATTGATGGCAGAATTAAACATCAAAATGCAACTTTTTTTTTTTTTTTTTTTTAAAGAACTGCTTTGTAGCCTGGCTTCCGACCTTTCTGCAATAGAAGAAAGTCCCTTCTGGTCACTTGCGGTTTAGAGCAGATTTCGGAGTTCTTGAATGTTGTAATCCGTTCCTCATGATTACTGGCTGCTGCAGAGAAGCCGCCCGTTAAAATCCCAGGGCTTGGGTCATTAGTTGCCCTGCAGTTCTTTCCCGTCCGAAGCCTCATGTCGAAGCTGTTGCCCAATTAGTAACAAATAGATACTGTGAGACACGTGCTTCCAACACCTAAACCTAAGCTACGTTGTGTTTGTCAGCTGTGCCGGATACACTTAGAAAGCCTTCCTGTCTCCGTGTATCTATCTCAACAAGCTGATGAGTGGAAGGCGGGGCACGTTATTTTCATGTGTTGAATTCAAGAAGATGCTCAATGCTTACCAACGAATTCAGAAATGCAATATGGGTGAATTATATTAGAAATAATATGCGCTCTCCCTTCCAGAGAACGCGGTTTAGCATTTACAAATAATATAAAATGGAGAAAAGTACTTAGACACCTGGCGTTGAAGGCCTCGAAGGAATACATGCATTCTCAGTTCAATAAAATATTTAGCTGCAAGCATTGAAGCCTAGACCAACCTTGCAGCTGTCTGTGTCTCCGGAAGTAGAGTTTTCACCATTTTCTAACTACTTATTTAATGTATTTATTTAAATATTTTATAAAGCGTTGGCTTTTGACAAGTGCCACTTCGTAGCACTAGTTTGTTTGTGCACATATATTGAATTCTGTTTAAAAGGAAGGCTTGTGGGTGAATGGTTGATGTAATAGACGGTATTCCCAAGCAGTGGTTGCCGGATGCTGTTGCCATGGTGCACGTAGAATAATAAATACTCAGATTCCAGTTCTACGTGTCCAAGAAATTAAACTATCAAACCCACATATGTGGTAATAAAGTGGAGAAACTGCGGACTAGAAAGGATCTTGCGGTGGCAACTTGTCCTCGAACCATATGAACTAGAGGTGCAACATCACATACATTTTGACAGCCACCCACATACCATAATTACAGGCCCTCATATATGGGATAAGTACCCCCTGCCGTACATTATAAGGATATTGTAAGTCACTGAGGAGTACAGTGGCCGTATAGAGGAATGAATCTGAAGGACAAGTTCCTTTATTAGGACAAGGAATTCCAAGGTGACTTGCAATATCCTTTTTAGGTCTCGGCCTGCACCAGCGCTTGCGCTGGTCTGGCCGAGAGTTTTAGTAAGCGGGTTTTGGAAGTGCAAACACTGGCTTTCGGCTGGCGACCAGCTTGAGTTCACGATGGCGTGCACGCGCAGCTGGCATCTGGGTTTCCTATCTCTTCCTCATTTCCTCGTCATGGCTCATTAACTCTCTGGACTCTGATGTTTCAATCGCAGCAGCAGCTCACATTACCAACTGAGGGCCCTGGACTACAGTCACATGAAAAACAACAGCGATTAGCATTGAAATGCAAGCTTTTTTTGTCTAGTTAGAAATATTGCTTCGGTGGGTTGATTTCACCTTATATCGCTATTTGTTTTATATTGGGAGTCACAGCCTAATTACCAGTATTTTTGTCTCTCACTGTTTTTTTTTTTAATATTTATTCGCACAAAGCTATATTTAAGGTTACTTTTTCCACGTCACTTCTTCACTCTATTTAAACTCCACACCCCCACTCTTATTGTCTCTCTCCTCTCTCTCTCCCTCTCTAATTCTCTCTCTACTTAATTAACTCTCCCCTCTATCTTTTTAGCCTTTCATTCTCTCTCACCCCTTTATCTGTTTCTCTTTCAAACTCCTTCATTCACTCTCTCCCCTTCTTTCTCTCTCTCTATCCCGCTCCACTCTTTATTCTATGTACACCCTTTCTCTCTCACCACCCTCTCTAATTGGGCATTATATCTTCACTCTATCTCTCACTCGGCAACACCACAGCATCACTCAGCGCAACCACAGCATCAATCAGAGCCAGCACAGCATCAATCAGAGCCAGCACAGCATCACTCAGCACCAACACAACATCTCTCAACGCCATCACAGCATCACTCCGTGCAACCACAGCATCACTCAGTGCAACCACAGCATCACTCAGTGCAACCACAGCATCACTCAGTGCAACCACAGCATCACTCAGCGCAACCACAGCATCACTCAGCGCAACCACAGCATAACTCAGCACAACCACAGCATCACTTAGCGCCACAACAGCATCACTCAGCGCCACAACAGCATCACTCAGCGCCACAACAGCATCACTCAGCGCCACCACAACATCACTCCGCGCCACCACAGCATCACTCAGCACCACCATAGCTTTACTCAGCGACACCACATCATCACTCAGGGCCAACACTGCATCACTCAGCACCACCACAGGATGACTCAGCACCACCACAGCATCGCTCAGCGCCACCACAGCATCGCTCAGCGCCACCACAGCATCGCTCAGCGCCACCACAGCATCGCTCAGCGCCGCCACAGCATCGCTCAGCGCCGCCACAGCATCGCTCAGCACCGCCAATGCATCGCTCAGCACCGCCACAGCATCGCTCACCGCCACCACAGCATCTCTCAGGGCCGCCACAGCATCTCTCAAGGCCGCCACAGCATCTCTCAAGGCCGCCACAGCATCTCTCAAGGCCGCCACAGCATCACTCAGCGCCGCCACAGCATCACTCAGCGCCGCCACAGCATCACTCAGCGCCAAGACAATATCACTCAGCACCACCACAGCATCACTCAGCGCCAAGACAATATCACTCAGCACCACCACAGCATCACTCAGTACCACAGCAGTATCACTCAGCAACACCTGACTATCATTCAGCATCGTCTCTGCAACAGTCACCACCACCACCACTACCACCTCAGCATCACTCAGCACCACCTCAGCCTGCTCTCGGAATCTGGCATCTGTTGATTCTCCCCTAGCGTCTGGCCGCTGCTAGTGTTATAATACAGGTACTAGTTCCCAACCTTCACCCTCCGATTGTTTATGCCCCCTCAAATAAAAAAGCTTTAACAAACAACCATTGCCAGCATTGCAAGAACAAAAGAAAACTGAGAATTTTTATTGTAAATACTTTTTTTAATATGGTCGTTCAGTTTTACATAATGCCTTCTTGGTCATATATAAAGTAACAAAAATGCTTCTGACACTTTTTATTATAACTTTTCAGCATGCCGCACAGCAGCCACACTTCTCTACAGCACAGCTTGAAGCCATTGGCAAAGTCAATAGCTCTGGCTAAACACTTATAAGGCCCCAAAGGCGAGACCTATTGGCTATGCCAATGCTTGTTAATGTAGAGCAGAGCATATTTGATTCCTTCTAATACATGGTCATATCATCAGCCTTCCCAAAAATTGTCTAAATCCTTGAAGTCTTTCTCTTTTATGTTCATTGCAGATCCGAAGTATGAAAGCAGAATCTGTGCAGTTAAATTGGAAACCCAACTACTGGTTAGAATAACTTTATTCGGTTGTTTTGCTTTAAACCATCAAAGTATACATAGGCCACTAGAATTATGCAGCAAGGGAGGACAAAATTATGCTACAAGGTTGACTAGATTATGCGACAAGAAGATGAACATTTTATGCGACAACACTGCACATTTTGTGATAGTACTACTTGATCATTTTGTTATTTTCACACTTCCTAACCATGCTTGGGCGTACAGTTCATCACATTAGTCCCAGTTAAACACCTAAATATAGCAAGAAGAGAAGTTGACCAGTAAACCTTTGCAAAGGGCCTTTCACTGCTCAATAACACATGTTGCCGCTTTTTTGTTTAGTAACTTTCGATCCGTTTGCAGTAGAAACATTTTTTTTGCTAAAATCTGCAGATTATACAGTAGATGATAGCTCATGTGACCAATGCAGTAAATTCATATTTTTGCAGAAAACGCCACAACCATAAAATCACATAATTCCACTGGACCTGGCCTATGGTGTGCATGATACAAACACATTTTCTGCATGTCTTGTTTTAGAACCAAATTTATCAGTGGCGCTATATATATTTTCCATACGTGTCATATACACGGGTGGTTGCTTTTAAAGGGCGTGAGGGACGTCGACCTCCCACCCTGAGGGAAAAGAAAAAGATGAAAAGACCGAGCAGCTGTACATAAATTGCTGTTGCTGCTCTGTGATAAACTGGTGCTAATCCCTGTTTTTTTCTGAGGAAAAGGGGTGGGGAATGTGACCTGAGGCTTCCTTAGCATTGCACATGTGCTGGCAGATCAAAGTATTCCTCGCCCTAGAGGCATGAGCCAGGCCTGTGACGACAAACTGGGGGCGTGGTAGATTTTTCATTTTCACGTATGAGTTTCCCTTTCGGGCATTTTTAAATGGCCCAGGGGCGGGAATACCGGGCATTTTATAAATGGCCCAGGGCGGGAATAAAACACTGCCATTAAACTAAATTGCTGGGGGCAAGGCAAGCCTTTGATGATGAAGGAGTGGGTGTGTCCCTGATCTTTCTCCTCCTTTGCCTCCCAGCAACTGGTGCCTTGATGAGGACTCGAATGTGATTGGTGGGTTGGGGCAGGGAAAGGGGCACAGCAGAGCTTCTCTCTGGTTAATTAACCGAGTCGGAGGTGATGTATTTTTACGTCGAGCCTGGGCAGCGCATGCGCTGCTCTGAGAGCCATGCTGTATTGGAGTATGTACTTGAAGCCCCTCCCACTCTCCGCCCATATTTGTCATTGGCTTGTGTCATTGTCCTTCGTAAATGCTGGCTTCTGATTCGTTATTAGGCTTGTTTATCCCTCCTTAGTACCGCCTTGTTTTCATTTGTACCTCCCATGAGGACTGGCCCTTTTACTTCGGTTGTTACACGGTACGTCTTCTTCAGTGTGTAAGCACTATTTTCTTTAATGAGTTTCTCTTACTGCAGTACGGTCTCTCGTGTGCAGTTGTGACCACCGGCTTGTTTATTTCACTCGTAGCAAACGGGGAGCTCTTCAGGGGCCATGGGAGACAGAAGGGACAACTCAGCGATGCCTTCAAGCATTTGGAATGCAATAGGTCTCGCATTTGAGAGAGTTTAAGCTATTGGCAATGTAAATGACAATGCCTTTTATTTATGTTTTAAAAACCAAAACATAAATTAAAGGCATTGTCATTTATAATGCTAATGGCTCAAACTTGTTTTTTTAAAAGTCGCTGCTTCTTTGGTTTACTTTTGGCCAGTCACTCTCCAACAGAGCATTTTGGCACTCCGACACCAACTGCTCCCTCCATCCTCCCTTAGTAGGTAACAGACATTGCCATTTACAATGCCAATAGCTCTAACTTAAAAAAATGCGAGACCTATTGCATTTCCAATGCTTGTTCACTCTTACCATGTACACACAGGCAGTTACGCCATACCGATTGGTACAGAAAAAAGGAAAAGCAGCTCACATAAAACGCCTTTTCTATCCTGGGTATAGTAATTAAATTCATAACTGAATATCTCCTACTACATAACCGAGAAATAAATCTCTCCTATCTAAAAGCAAAACCCACTGTTTTAAAAGATAAATATATAACGTGTTTGGCGGTTTAAAACCCATATTTCGCAGGCAAAGAACATCATTTCATGGATATGCCATATTCGCATTGGGAAGACTGCATGCGGTCCGTTTTCATTCCCTCCAGCTAACAGTGCATTTAGATTGCAGCCTGAAACCACACTACAGAGCTTCAGATTTGTTTATTGTTTAAGCAACAGTCTTGTGTTCAATAGTAGACACACTCCACGTAGGTTTCCAATTACAAAGTATTTCTTTTGTAATATACAGACCATCACCCTGATACAGCAACTCCTTGTCCGTGCCCATATACTCCAGCAGCTCTCCCCATCATCTCCACTCCATTCAACACCTTATCCCAACTCCTCCTGGCCAACATTCTACCATGAGCTGAGGCAATTCCATTACCTCATGCAGTTTCTTTACATCACTGAATGAATATCCACAAGTCTCTTCAATAGGGCTCATCAAAGCTTAAATGTTCACATTTCATTCAGGGCTCATTGATAGCTGAACACTACAGGAGCAGCATCAAAAATGTTTTTTTGTTATTTTAACTTCGTTTAAGTTTCCATACAGCTTGACTACAATGAATATGTATAGGCAGTGGTATATTAAGTCTATGTTTGTAATGAGTCAGATCAGTAGAACAGCAATATTATACATTATCATTATTTACATTTGGGCATGTTCTGTTCAGGATAACTAGATTGCAGCATCCCTGGGTTCCAGAAATGATTAAGTGAGGGGGGGCACAGAAGTCACTGAAAAAACCAAAGGTTACAGTGACATTATAGTTAGGGTCAGATTTCACTTGTACAAAACCAGTGAAATTCGACAGTTCTAGTTACCTGAGCTAACAACTTGCGCCCCTGCAATTCACTGCTTAGGACCTCACATATTACATCACTCATGACATGGTCAGTGACATCACTGATGACATCTCAAATGACCACGATTTTTTTTATTTTTTTTAAATGCGAGGGGGGCCACGCTGCTTCTACCCCCGGCCGATTACGACCCCGCGGGCCCCATCTCCCAGGACCTGGCCTTTATTTTAATTTTTATACATTTTCAATGGGAGGGGGCTCCTCTTAAGGCCTATTTCGTCCCCGGGCTCCCCATCCCCAGGGCTAGGCATTTATTAATATATATTTTGAAAAAAGGGAGGGGGGGCTGCGTGACCCCCCTCCCCAGGCCTTTTTTGGCCCAGGGACCCCATCCCCTGGGGCCAGGCCTTCATAATTGATTTTTTTTAATGGGGAGGGGGGGCCAGCGCGGTCCCCCCTCCCCGGGCTGAGTTTGCGCCATGGACCCCATCCCCCGGGGCATTGCCAGGTCATTTGGGACCGCGGGGGGAGCCTCAAGGGCCTCTCGGTCCCTGCCGGCGCCCCACCCACTGCGGGAGCCGGCATTGCTTTTGGGCAGAGGGAGCTGCAAACATGCAGCTCCCTCTGTCCAAAAGCAATTCTGCTCCGCTTCATGGAAGCAAGAGCATTTTCAATGCTCTTGCTTCAATGAAGCGGACCAGAGTTTGCTATGGCATGGTGGGAGCCCCATAAGTTCCCCTCCTTCATGCCCCTGGGATTTTGCCCACCTGGGGGCTTTAAAACAAAAAAGACTCGCGGGAGACCGCACATCTTTTTTTTGTTTATTTTTTTATTTTGCCATGGATCCACCGCAAATCTGGAAAATGGTGGGGTCCCTGTGCCCCCCCTCAACGTATTCCTACCCTGACCCCTTTTCTTTATTTTTTACTTTTTTTCCTGGGACTCGGCTTCAAGCCCAGTCTCAAGATGGCTGCCAACACTTCCTGGTTGAAGTGTTGGCAGACAATTAGAGCAGTGCATTTCCCTGCACGAGCTCCCTTTGTTCGCAAATACTCCTCGGCCAGAGAGGTCACTATATAATTTTAAACTTAAATTTCTCAAAAACTACTGCACGGATTTACACCAAATAAGCAAAAGGCACTTCCTTGAACCAACATCTACTTCCCTGCCAAATTTGGTGTAAGTCAGTTCAGCGGTTCGGGCTGTAGAGGTGACTAAAGGTTCCTATGGGAATTAACATTGCAAACGCAACCTTATTTCGCGCCCCAAATTCTCGGTCCCCACTGCACGGATCACCTCCAAACTTTCCCAATCAATAGTACCCACCGTGACACTTTTTTGGCAAAATTTCATGCAGATTGGTCAAACGACGCCAAAGTTATAGCCAAGTCAAAATATGCTTTTCCTATGGAAACAAGGTCCTAACTATAACTACCTGCTGGCAACTGCCAGTAGGTAATAATTATATCTATATCATATCTATATACAAGTAGATCAATAACATATAAGGAGTTGAGTGCATGCTTATGGGTTTCTTTTCCTATAATAACACACCGGTCACAATGTGTAAATATGATTATAGCAATTCTAAGTGCTTCACTATTGAAATATTGGGGACCAATATAAACTAAAAGAAATAAAACTAAACCTAATTGACAGAAAAAATAGAATACCTGAGTTTGTAAATATTTATCCAAGTATGAACATATGGAACGTTATCTAGTGCAATTTTATAACTCCTGATTTTTCCCCATATGCGTATAATGTTAAAATCTCTATGCATTTATACCTTTCATGTGTGGTTATGTATCTACATACTGATATATTTTCCTCCCACTGCAGAGAAAAAAATCACTAACCTCACTACTGTCTGACTCATCCTATTCCTCTTCCAAAATATCCCCTACCTCCACTCTGACTCATCCCAAACCTCTTTTACTACTGTGAACTCCCAAACAATGCTTTCCAAACTCTTCCCTTCTGTATCCATCTATTATCCTATTCATGCAACTAACTTGCTCTCTGACTCATCCCAAACCTCTTTTACTACTATGAACTCCCAAATAATCCTTTCTAAACTCCCCCTCCCCTGTTCATCCAACGAACAGACTTGCATGTATACCATTCCCAATAGCAATGTATATTTCCCTCTACTAATCCACCTTTGGGTTCCAGAGTAGCGTGCTACTTGCCGAAAAGCACTTCAATGCCTCGTGGGGGGGAGGGGGGGAGGAAACACTACATAAATACAATATCTGGTCTGTAATTACATTTCCTTAAATGTCTTTATTATCCTCATTTGCAAAGGCCAAATAATTTCTAAGAGCTTCCCTTATCTCTCATTCCTGTCTGTGGGACCTGCAGCTCTTCATAGTTTTACCATCGCTCTACTTGTGGCTGCATCCTTCAGCCAGTCTTCCATCTTGTGTGATAGACCTTTTATCAAGCAGCTTAATAGACTATGCTTTGCCAATAGCAGCAATGTTGCCACCAGTCTCCTTATGGACTTGCAGCATTTTTGCATATCCCAGTGTAGTGTAGTTCCTATTTCCCTAATAGGCTCTGCGCATTGGAATAATATAACCTATATGTTTGACATAGGACTAAGGTCGGTATGTCCCTATCGATTATATTAAACTTAATTACCTGTGCCAGCTAGCTCAGAGGCCATTAGAAACTCCTTGAGAACAAGAAGGGAGTAGTTTCTGGCAACCGAAAAACATGACAACTTTGTTTCCCTTTAGAAGCGGAACATGTCTCAGAATCGTGGAAACAATAGATAACAGTTTCACTCATTCAATCGTGCATGCTTAGTTTCTACAGAGTTACACAGAAAGGAAAGACGGGCGTTTCAATAAAAAGGGTTTTATTGAACAGTCTTGTTTCTCGTGTAAGAGATATGTGCTGTTATGATCACAAGACAGTATGCAAGATAAATAATGTACAGCGTAAGCAGTAGAAATAAATAATACTGCGCTAGCATTATCTTTTAGCATATATTCACGTACATAAATAACATGAGCTAAGAATGTGAGTACTCATACGATGCGTCTCTAAGCTAGTTCTACCCCAATGTACCTAACCTAGTCTAGGTGTAGGGAAAGGTAGAAGTAGGTGGAGTATTCTCTAGTCTGGTATACTAAGAGTATGTTAAGTATAGTATGCCAAGAGTCCCTCTAGGTTCTAGTCAGCTCCATACCTTGAGAATGAGAGAGGTGGGAATCTCCTGCCGGATCTGAAACTCTAACACCCTGCGAAGGGAGTCAGAACACTGGAAGCTGGATTCGTCTGCGTGCAGGAATGACAGCGTCTTCTCAGTGCGTCAGGCCGTGATACGGGCTCCTCTGAAGTCGAGGTCTCCTCTAACTTGCTTGGGCAAGGGAAGGTATATTTATACCTGGTAGGTGTCGTGGAATGTTAGCATTGACGTGAAGTCGGACAGAGGAAGACGTCAGGAATGAACCCTTAAGGTATAACGGTTCATACATAATAGATGAGTTCTTGGAGAAATCAATAGTCCTGTGCTAGGGGAACTCCCGAAGCTGAAGGGTCTGGTTTCTAAGAACTCGTTGTGACGTTAGGGTGGACGGATGTCGGTGACCATGCCTGTATTTGGAGTGCACGGTTAATGCCTAAATAAGGACAGGGATTCTATGCCTATATAAGGGCAGGGCGAATTGTGCCTATATAAGGACATGATTCAGGAAAACCTATATACGGACCCCTAAAGCGGAATACAACACCAGGACTATCGTTAGCGCCGTGCACTCTATCCTTGTCACCACTATATTGTCAGTTTTCTGGGACCAGTACTTGTCCAAGTACTTTGTAATGGATAGGCATTCCCAAGCCAGATGGAAAAAGTCTGCAGGGTCGTACATACAGCTCCTGCACGGAGTGTTTTTTTCCGGGTTTATTCTATGTAGGTAGTTAGGAGAGCAGGAAAGTCTGTTCAAGGAATTTAAAATGGAGCAATTTGTGCCTATAGTTGAATATTGATTTAGTCTTCTTGCAACAAAATCACAATTAGCAATCCCAAAGTCGGTTTTCCATTTCTTGCCTCGTCATTGAGTGAAGTGCTGCATTCTGTGTACAATTTACATAATCTAGAAACCCATCCCTTCTCATCTGGGTTCATGATTAGTTTGAGCGAGGTATATTCCTCTGCTTAATCTGGGAAGGAATTTCATCTAGATGAAGAGGCATGTTGTAGACTAAGATAAATAGATATATGAAACTTATTTCGCTGGAGGCTTTTTAACTGTTCTAGTGTAATAAATTTGTTATTACCAAACAATTGTCCCACCCACATCAAGCCAGCCCCCCCCTCTCAATCTGCGCATCATTTCCTTGTCAATTGTTAGTGGGAAAGTGTTTTTATTTTAATGTGGAATAGTGGTCTTACTGGCTTGACCCGCCATTGTCCACAATGGCCAGTTGGTGCAGCTCACAGTTTGAGTTTAATTGGTTTTGGTATCTTTACCGCGGTGCTGTTTTACTCCCTCACTTCCACCTGGTTGTTATCGTGCGATAAGGCATGCAGCTCCCTGGGTGAAACCAAAATGGTGCATAGTGGGAATGGGTTAGAAATTGGGTTGTTGGTTGACTGGGGTGTGAGCCCTGGTCATGCAACAGCCACAATCCCTTGCAGGGTGAACCACAAAATTGACCTGTGCTTAACCCTGCTTAGCTTGGCACAAAAAGCAGTCGGGCTTAACTTAGAGGCAATGTGTAAAATATTTATGCAGTGAAAACTCAACACAAGAAAAATCCCAAACCAATTTAGAAAAATAGATTCCATTTTAATTAATTACTTGACACTAAAAACACAAAAATCCAATCAGTAGAACCGGAGTAATTAATTTTGAACGTTTTTAGTAAAAACAAGCTCCTAAAAGATCAAAGTGCCAACTGTGGATATCTAGTCGCGTGAGACCGGGTCAAAGTTTAAAAATATGGCTGACCACGATGGAGCACGGTTCGGATTCAAGAAGTGGATTGGGCCCGGTCAATATTTGCCTCTGGACTAAGAAAAATGATTGTGAAAATTTTTCTGAGATGGTAAAGTTCAGCAGGGCAAGGCTGCAGAAGTGTCTGAAGAGGGTTGTCGACACCAGATGGACTTGGGTTGAAGACTCGGTGAACATTTCTACGTTTGGGCTTAGTCTCTGAAATGGAAGTCGAATATCTCCAGCAGGACGAGGCAGAGGGCTGCAGACAAAGACAGCTCCATGAGGTTGGCTACCCCTTTGGCAAGGACCACTAAAACTGATTTGCTGCTGTGGAGAATAATGTAGCGGGAGAAGCCATGAAGTCAATGCGACCGGTAATGCACCTCGGTGAGATAGGTGAGCAGGTTTGTCCCGGTCTCCTCCTGGTTCTCAGAGCACTTTTTAGCCCCCACTTTTGGATTTTGCCTATCTGGGCACTTCTGCACCACTTCCAAGGGTCTAGGACTGAAGGGGCACCACTTGGACGGTCAGGACTCACTCAGTGTGCGTCCAGGTGTGGGTTCAAGATGAAGGAAGTCTTTTGTGCCCCTGTGGTTCTGAACGTGAGGCCAGCAAACTAGCTCTTGTTATGTTATGGGGCATTTGTAAAGCGCACGGCTACTCCGAAGAGTGTCCCGGCGCTAAAAAGACCCCCATTTCAGAACAGTGCACACAACGCCAGGTAGGCCTTTTCTAGTATTGGAAGAGCCAAGTTCTTGGATTTCTCCTGAAACTCAAGAGATCCTGCATCTGTCTCAGGGAAGGTGGCAGGCTGTTACATAGCTGAGAGGCCACCACCTGGAAGGAGCAGCCCCCCATGCGAGAGAACTTTGGCACAGTCGACAGCCATTGAGTCGAGGACCTCGGAGTTCTAAGTGGGGCGTAGTGCTGAATTCGGTTCCTGATGTAAGGAGCCCCTATGTTGTGGAAGGCCTTAAAGGCCAACACCAGGGCTTTGAAGTTTATCCTCTTGCGCACCGGAAGCCAATGCAGGGACTTTAGATGAGATGTCATGTGTGTCCTGGGGTTAACCAGCAAAATGGCTCTTGCCGCCGCAATTTGTACCACCTGCAGGCGACCTAATAGATAATTTGGCAGGCCTAGGTACAACACGTTGACATAATCCAACCTAGAAGTGATCAGGGCTTGGACCACTGTTTTCCTATGCGAGACTGGAAGTAAAAGGAGGACATTTCTCAGCATTTTCAGTAGCCCAAAACATGAACCGGCCACTGTTTGGACCTGAGACTTCATGGACATGTCGGCGTCCAGTTTCACCCCAAGGTTTTTTACGGTGGTTACTGGACTTACTGGGGTGGACATATTCTGCGGCCACCATTGGCGCCATTCCTCACCTGGACTATGGCCAAAAAAAGATAATTTCAGACTTTTCTGAATTGCATAACAATTGATTTTGCCTGAACCAGGCGAACACCTTCGCCAGGCAAGCATTTATTTCACTTCCTTTCAGCACATCATCCTTCTCACAGGTGAACAACAGCTGCGTGTCGTCGGCGTAGGATATTACTTTAGCACCATATTCCTCAGCCAAGAGCGCAAGGGAGCCATATATACATTAAACAAAGTTGGGCTCAAAACAGAGCCCTGAGGAACTCCTACTTTCATCGGGGGGGATAGGGGCCGAGAACGGGGGGGACCATACTGTTTGCTGGCGGTGTTCCAAAAAAGGAGGTAAACCACCTGAGGACCGTGCCACCAATGCCGCAATCCTGAAGTCTGTGCAGGAGTAAATCATGGGGCACGGTGTCGAAAGCCGCAGAGAGGTCCAATAGTATCAATACCGCTTTGCCCCCTCTGTCAAGAGTTGTTTTGATAGTTTCCGACACTTCCAGTAGAGCCGTCTCCGTGCTAAAATTAGCTCTAAACCCTGACTGGCTCGGATGTAGTACATCATTGGCCTCAACAAAATCCGTGATAACAGCGTTTACGTATTTCTCCAAGGCCTTGGAGAGGAAAGGCAACAGCGATATTGGCCTATAATTACTGGCTACAGAAGGGTCCACTGAAGGTTTTTTTTAAAGCTGGAGAATTTTACTGTGTTTCCAGCTGTCCGGCATCCCTCCCTCGGACAAGGAGAGGTTCAAGACCAGATTAACAGCTGGGTTGATCACCTCTGCAATGGATGCCAATATTCTCGCAGGGTCAAGGGTCCGAGGGAGAGCCGGATTTCAGCGCTTTCATAATGTTAAGAGATATATCCAGCAGGATAGGGGGGAACTGCAGGAGGGCCTCACCTGAGTTGGAGATGACAGGGGGGGAGAAACCTGTATTGTCATCCCTTGCTTGAGGGAGATCCCCAAAACGAATCTTGGATGGTTTTAATTTTTGTTGTAAAGGTATTGCGCGATATGATTCGTCCATTCATAAGTAGGGGTGAAAGGGCGGTTGCTTGCTTTAGGGGAGGAAAAGTTTTTTACAATCATAAACAGTTCCCTACTGCTGTTTCCAGCTTGTTCAATTTTCGCAGACAGAAAAATCTTTTTTCCCCTCACGCACTTTCGCGTATTGGGCTTTTAGAGCCGCTTTGTATGTAATTTTATTCACAGGATTAAAGTTCTTCCTCCATAATCTCTCAAGCCATTTACAGGCGCTTTTGCTCTTTCTTAGAGCCTCTGTGAACCACGGGGCTGAGGCTCTGCCAGATTTAGCTACTCGAGTTTTGGGCGGGGCTAGTTGCATAGAACGGTCCTGGAGCCAGCTTTCCAGTGAGAGTACATCACTCTCTAAGTTACCGCTAAAAGAAATAGGATATTGACTAAGTGTAGTGGCTAAGGCCTCCGGAGTAAGCTGGTTGAAAGGCCTAAAACTGCTAGCCCGCGGCTTGCAGTATGATTGAGTCCTTCCTGATTCCTTGCGTACTCTGAAGGTAAGTAAAAAATGGTCAGACCAGATAATGGGGAGGGGTGTGTCTATTTCAATCCTATCTGTTGAAAAAATCTGGTCCAAAATATGGCCCCTTTCGTGAGTGGGGAGGCGGACATAAGGGGTCAAATTGAGGATGTTAAGGGATTCACACAGCTTCAAGGGCTCTGAATCAGTTGATTGGTCCATGTGTATATTTAAGTCCCCAAGTACTAGGCAGTGTTTGTATTTGGCCGCAATCGGAGAAATGGCATGACCAAGTGACTCCAAAAACAGTCCTGCCGGCCACGGCGGTCGATAGATTAGTACGCCGGCGATTGACTGGTGGGCTGATACAGTTAAATGGAAACCGAGGCCCTCTGCCCCTTCTAACTCTGCAATGGATTGTGATAGGCAAGAAAAAAATGTCCTTAAATATGATGTTCACACCCCCGCCCCTGCGGCCTGGTCTATCCTTTCTCATTATTGGATAGCCAGGAGGGATCGCGTTAGTAATGGTCGGGTTGGAGCCATCATTCAACCAGGTTTCGGTGGCAAACATAATATCAAGTTTAAGATTGGTGAGGAGGTCGAAGAGCTGAAACTCATGTCTTTTTATGGATTTCGTGTTAAGAAGAGCTACCCTCAAATTGTTCCCGGTCACAACATTCTGAGAAGGGAGAGCACACATCGCAGAGTCTCCCCCTCTCATTTCACACCCAGCGTCAGAGGGGGGTGGGCATCCCAGTTACAGTGTTTACAAGAGAGGCAGTTCGAGTCTACTGTGAGGGCGAAGTGGGAGCGGCAGCTCACCCACTTACCAATCGCTAGTAGACTTTCTCTGCTATACCTCAGGCGAAGATCATTTGGCTGAAAATATCCTAGTATGCCTCCGGCAGCATTCCCAGCGCTGGTTGCATCCGGGACGCTAACGGGCGCAGACGGGCTTGCCTTAGGCGCGCCTCTGGGGCGCCAGCGGTGCGCTCGTGCAGCGTCCCCGTTTATCGCCCCCAGTTCAACTAGACCGCACCCCGAGCCAAAATGTCGGCCACGGAGTGTCAGGTCTAAAGTCTCGGTTCACTCCCCTGCAGGTATCGAATCCCACCACCCACAGATTTCAAATTTCAGATTAACTTTACACCACAATAAGGTAAAACACTTTAAAAACAGTTTAAAAGCTATCTAAACATATGAGGCAGTATAGCAGCAATATTTAGTGCAAAAAACGCAATTTTTAAAAGAGCCACGAGCGGAGATGCAACTGACTGCTCTGTCTTGTGAGTCACTCTGGAGGTCCTGGGACAGTTAAAGATCCAGTCCTTGTCCCTAGGCGGAAGATAGCAGAGCAGCAGGACAAATAGGGCAGCAATCTAGCAGATCAGCAGTCTTGTAGAGAGACTGTAATTTCTGTAGGCAGTGAGAGGCGTCAGAACGGAAGTTGGTCTGTGGGGGCATGTTGCTGAAGCTGGAGTCCCCCCCTCTACCCCTGAGCTGAGCATGAAGCCATAGCAACCGTGACCTGGCGCAGCAGATCGAAGCGGGCCCGGGCACAAGTTGGTGGCCGCAGTGAGTCGCAGGCTGCAGTGTGCAGGTAAGGCCTTAGGGCCGTGAAACCCCCAAATAGGCGGGGAAGTGTCCAGCCTTAGGCCGGTGCTGCTTGCTCCTATGGGGGAAGGGGAGACCCTCGCCGTGCTACAACGCCCACAATTGTATAACTACACGGGCAGCCATATGGGCACAACATACTCTGCCGCGTATTGATGCATGCTGAAAATCCGACAAACTCATCTTGACCTGGCCCTGTCTTTCCTGCTTGCGAGTCCAACAAACCGCTCATCACTCCATCAGTTTTTATTAGCCTGTCCGACGGCCAGCTGTACAAACTTGACCATATACAGTCGTTTTTTGATAAATCAAGCAAGTGTTATCTCATCATAACCAGCAGTACAAGGGCACCTAGAGGGTAGTAAGTGGCCTGGAAAATTAAGGCTACTGAGGAGGCAGGACGTGGCACAGGTGCGGCTGGTCCCCCCTTGAGAGCACCCACACCTGTTGAGTCGTCAAGAGAAGCAAAAGCATGCCTATTCGTGCCTGAAGCGCAGAATTTCGTCACCCTTAACAATACTTCGGTTAAAATAAGATCGGGTAGACTCGGGCAACAACTTGTTCAGAAACGGCTGAATAGTAAGGGGAATAATAATGCTACTAATTCAACTAATCCACCTAAACCAAGTTTATCTCAGAGTAGCCCACTGTTATCACCAATAGTGAAATTCTTTGGGAATGCGGACTTGAACCAAAAATTTACCTTTCTTAAAGACCCAGTAGCAGTGATTTACTCCATGCCAGAGGACCTTCCAGGTCTACCAAACTCATTAGCTCCTCAAAAAAATGGAATCGACAATGGAACCAGCAAGGAAACAATCTAGAACCAGTGGCAGAATTACAAGTTAATTCATTGAAAAAGAATGCTCATGTGCATGTTTTGGATCCAAACTCCATCATAATACCAGCCCATGTGCCTAATCAATCTCATCCTACTCCTCGATTTAACATCTCAATCCAGCTTAAATCAAGAAGTGAAACCCATTGCATATCTACTGACTGTAAAGAGGAAAAAGACAGATCTTTGCTGCACTCAATCTCTATATCCAACAATACAGATCTAGCTCAGGCCATGGAAGTAAAGCCAATTAATCTGACTAATTCCACAAAAGATCTTGAGCAACACGCAATTAACGCAACTAATACATCACCACAAGTAATGCACGAAGAAACTTCAAAAACAGTAGACCCTGTATTAAGGACCTTGGAATACTCTCCTCTGAAGTCCCTGGGAGGCACAGTAAATATTCCATCAAATCCCATCAAAAGGTATATAAGTAGGTCAACAGTTACTTCGCAAATCGCTGCAACAAATTTGTCCCATGGGAATTCAAACTCGAAACTGGATAATCTTCCAGGTCTTTGAGTCGCTGTTAACTACTTTACAAGCCTCTACCGATGCTCTTAACTTGCAGTCTGATAAGCTGAATATCCAGATTGCCCTCATGAGCTTAATGGCCTCAAACATTTCTGGCATTAATTAAACGTAACAGTCTTAATAATCAGGGTCCAAGCAATTCATCAGCCTTTACAAACAAATTGCTCTTGTGGCCCAATAATAGACAAGTTAAATAGTCCCACCCTAAAAAGAGGAGCCAAGTAAGCAGGAACAAAAGCCCATTGTTGAACTGTTAAGAACAACACACATAACTATGCCTCATGTTGATGCCATAAAAAAATAACCATAATCAAGAACGGAAAGGTGAATCGTCTCACTCTTTCCAATTGCTACCATCAAGTGTTGTAAGTTTAAACAGGGACGCAGTTCCCAAATTAACAAAAAGGAAAAGGAAACCTGCTAGGAAGGCCAGGAATAAATGTTGCCACACTATAAAAAAAGAGCCTACCAGAACATATCCGATATTTGGTTTAAAACAGGGCAGCGATGATGCCACCATTATAAACACGTCAACTGATACACGGATAATGCAGCTGATGCGGACCTTACAGTCCTTGACTTACTGGACACAACATTAATAACAAATGACAATACAAATAACACTGCCAGCAGAGGGCAAAACAACCAATTAACGGCTATCGGCAGTACTCAACAAGAGAAGTCAAGTAAAAGGGCCGGGGGTCCCCCACGAAAATTGGTAACTACAGGATCGGACATGGTTAAACAACCAAGTCACGGGGCCCGGAGCACAGGGTAGGAGAACAGCAAGTCGCCAGCATCCCACTCTACAGAGCAACGACGTGCTCTGCCTCCCCCGTCGGCCCTAGGCTTGGGATCTAGGGGTCTACTTATTACCCCAGTACAAGCCTAGTAGGGTATTCCCTGCCGGCTCTGGTTACTCGCCACTATACTAGCAGAACCAGATGGTATTGCACCATTCACATTTTAGTTTTTTCGGTCCTGACGAAGTGCCACTAGACCCGTAAGGGGCTTAAGAGGCACGAAACATGTTGACCTATTTCACCTTGGCAGTCCTCGAGGAACATTAAATCCACGTAAGGGCCCACACGCTGTCTTTTAATAAGGCTCGAACTACCTAAACCAATAAACCTGACCAGAGTAGGACTGCTCCTGACCTATTTTATCTCACCTACCTGTGCACTACCCAGCCCTCACACCCGCAAGCACCCAACGGCTTCTTCAAAAGATCTCCGACAAAAAGCCCCGTTTACGGAAGCCCGTCAGGCATTGCAGCGCCGGCCCGACGAGGAGCAAGGCCCAATGATGAAGCATGACATCCTCCGGGGTGTGTGAGGGCATTACGAAGAAAGACCTCCCTTCCCCTCACGTCCAGTTAGGAACTGTATACCTTGCTGATCCACAGTCTCATTCGGGAGCCGGTGTGCAGGACCTCATTCTAACCTAGCTCCCAGTCCCTCTAATTTTTTAAACAACCAAGTACACATGAACAAAGAGTAAGCCTGAGCTGCACAATTATTCCCGCACAAGGATCGCACATACAAAAGCTGAATAAAGTTAGGGACAACTCCAGCTAAGTTTCACACCCAGTAGACGGACAAATGGGTTCAGTGCAGTTAGGAAACAGAACGCCTCAAACCATATCTTCTATAAGCACTGTCCCTGACTGAAACGTGACAATAGTCAATAATAATCAGGCTCCAAAATCAGAAATAGCTCCACCGTGACCGTGGCACAAGCAGGCAGATCCTTCTGAAGACTATTTAAGCATAGAAAGAATAGTAGGTAATATCATAAACATAGGTTTAGCCCCCAGCCAGCAGGAGCGGATCGGAAACTGAGCCTACAAACGGCCTCTTGCCAAGAAAGGTCTCAAAAGCTTCCATTAAGCAGGACTCTGGACCCGCTTAGGGAGAGAGCAACTTCTTCTAATACCTGATTATGTCTCAATTGAAAGCTCAAAACAGCCTGAGCAAACCATTACCACATGGAGAACGAATTATATAGCAACATCAATTCTGAAGTTCGTCAGCAAATTTGAAACACGGGGTATAAAATTAATGAAATCTACACAGCCTTGCTATACTCTTCTGCTGCTGCGGAACACAGGGAAAACAGCTGCCCCATTAATAGCCCCCGATTACTCAGTTCTGCAGGGCGCCCGGGGAAACTCGCCCGGCGACCATGCAGCATTAATTAAACCAAAACTGACTAATAATTTAAGCCCGCATCAGTGGATTTGGATCGCATCAGCGGATTTGGATCGCATCAGCATTAAATGTCCCTTACAAAGAGTGACTTCCACATCTTCAGACAACGGGGGCCTTGCATGCGGCAATACATTTCCTTTTCATGGAACATCGCAGTGGCCAAAACATTGCTGCAAGACAGAATACCGCCAAAGATTTGGGAAAAATTGGAATTATTGCACTACAAGAGATCTGGTCAATGGGAACTTTGCCACCAGAAATCTACATACACGATCACGTTAAGGCCACAAAACAACAGCGTTTTGGGAGACCAAAAGGTGGGCTTGCTGTTTACGTGTCGCTTACCCTGAACATAATTTCTGAACAGCTACCTTCTGTGGACCCTTGACTACAAATAATTAAGTTTAGTAAGTGGAACAAGTAAGTAAGTGGAACAAGCACGGCACAATGCCCATTTTAATATCTGCTCACCCTAATCCAAAGTAAAAACAAGCGTTCTATGCAATGTTAATTTCCAGAATAACCGACTTTAGGCTAACAAATCCATCTTGGTAGATAATCCTGACAGGGGATTTTTATTCCAATTTAATTTATACCCCAGATTAAGATGAAAAGCTGACAGCAGAGAACCTATACTGGAATGTGCAACCACAGTCGTGTTCTGCATCAAAACATCGTGATCTAAGAGGTCAAATGCTAGTGATGGCCTTGGAATTTCTAGGCATGAGTGTTAAGTGGAAGATCGCAAGACAACAATCCACCTAAATATCCCTAATATGGTTCAAAGTCCCTATCCATCATAGACTATACGATCTTATCATTACTGTAAACTCCATTTTTATGGCAATATTCAATTAAATACATCACCCTCTGTGATCACTCCTATCAGATGCTCCCACTTGGACTCAGCCCACCAATGCACAACCGTGCCCCAGTAGATATTGACTTAATAAAACGACCAACTTAAGGCACCTGAGGTGGAGTAATAGCACAATAGCCAGTTTAGCCAAGGATTTACTGAAGACCAACATCAAGGCTACAAGCAGCCTAATAGATGCATGGAAGGATTTTACCATCAGCCTGCTAACGCATGCAGTCCCAGTGAAAAATAAGATAAGGCCATTGGAAAAAGGCAAACACCTGTAATTGTAAAGTCTTAAAAAGGAAGATAAGAAAGACAGTCTTTCAAGGAAAATGACCCATCAATCCTTTCCATGGGAATCAGTAAGAACACTGAGAAAACAATATGAAAACAACTTTTGGAGGTTTGGAAGTCGAAGACTGAGGCATTCTGGGCAAAGCTAATCTACAGTGCCAAGCAGTCCAACTCCAGGATGTTCTGGGAAACTAACAATGGGCTTGATAGACCAGTTAACGTAATAAACAACTCAGATGTGATGGAGGAAGCATGGGTTCTATATCTGGCGAAAACGTTCTGTTGCAGAGACCACTCTGAAGAACTAATGATTGAAGAAGAAAACCGAAAACGCGAAATGATCATTACAAATGAAACTGATGATTTAAATGACACTGGTAGAGACCACCTAGAAGAACCGGGAAATGACCATAATTAACTAAATTGATGACTTAAATCATATAGAAAAAAGGGAGTGCCTCAAGAGTCCAACAATTGTATTATAGAGCTTGTTCCTTTCAAGAAGAACACATCATTCAATGGTGTCAATCCCAATATACTCTTCTCCAATACCAAAATAACGTGAGAGCTCTAGTGTGAAGTCTCAAAACAGTTTTTCACTACCAGGACATGTAAAACTTAAAAGCACATGACTTAAATGATATACAAAAAGAGTGCCTCAAGAGTCCAACAATTGTATTATAGAGCTTGTTCTCTTTTTTTTTTTTTCTCTCCTCCTTTCACGAAAAACATAATTCAATGGTCTCAATCCCAATATACTCTTCTCCAATACCAAAATAAAGTGGGAGCTGTAGTGTGAAGTCACAAAACAGTTTTTCACTACCAGGACATGTAAAACTTAAAAGCACATGTCCAACCTTTTAATTTCATAGTATCCTGCCCCATGGGCAACCTTAGGGGCAACTTATATGTACAAAAAGGGGGGTTTAAGGACTTGCAAGAGGGCTTAAATGACAAGTTGACATGGCAGTTTAAAACGGATTTCAGGCTGCATTGGCAAGCCTGGGACATGTTTTAAGGTGCTACTTAAGTAGGGGGCCCATTAAGTGCTGAAGGCCCACTAGTAGCATTTAATTTGTAGGCCCTGGGTATATGGTATACCACTCTACAAGGGACTTGCAAGTAAAGTAAATATGCCAACTGGGTATAAGCCAATGTAACCATGTTTGAGGGTTGTGAGCACAAGCACTTTAGCACTGGTTAGCAGTGGTAAAGTTCACGGAATCCTAAGGCTAACAAAAAATAAGTCCAGCAAAAATGGAGGAGGTGAAGCATAAAGTTTGGGGAAAGACCACTCTAAAGCTGACAGGTCGAATAGAATGTGCAGCATGATATTTTTCCAAATCTGGTATCTCAGACCCCATCTCTATCATAAATTAGTGCGAGTCTTAGTTTAGCCTCTCGTTTCGTCCTCCCCGTTTTGGTCTGGACAGCAAGGATCTCAACTTGGTTGAAGAGGTATTTACCTAATGGATGGGGGTATTCTGGAACAGATACAGAAATCTATGCAGTACTAGCATTTTAATTAAAGCCAATCTGGTTGCCAAGGACATTAGTAGTGTTCTCCATGTCTGTCTGTTTGCCTAATCTGTCAGTTATGGAACCATTACTATCCTGAATTACCAAGCGTGAGGAAATGTGGTTTATTACATGGTGTGGTTGTAAGACCTCACTGAGTAAAAAACTCTCAACCCTGTCTTGGGTCCAGACAGGCTTGTTTGTCAAGCCTTGGCTCAGCCCTGGGTAGCGGTGGCTGGCTTAAACAAAGGAACATGTGTAAAGCATTAAACGGCACTAAAACAGTTGAATAAAAATGAAATGCAACTCTCAAGATATCCAACACTAATTTATAAAAATAGACTGTATTTATACGAATTTATAGACCCCAAAACAAACAAGATCCACCGGAGCGTTCTCAGAGATATAAATAGTTGGAAAAACAATAAATCGCAGCTTTTCACTCAACTGCAAATAAGCATTGACAAATTCAATTAATTTGACAATACAACTACACACTTGGTAAGCAGGTAACACTAGTGGGCGCTCTACTCTTATCACGGGTTGAAGTACAAAAATAAATTACAATCTCAGCGGTGCTCAAAAGGGAAGAAAGATTGGTTACCAATTCAATCTTATATATACCCTCCACTGGAGAGTACCAATGCATTCAAAGTCGACCCCGAGCACACAATAAGTAATATCAACAGTCCTTATAATATTGAAAGAGTCCAATAGTTTTTGATCCAACGTCCATAAATTTATTCAGTCTTTCCAATTTTCTAAGTGAATTCAGGTAAACTTTTCTAGACACAGCTAGATCTTCAGTTCACAGAAAAAACAGCCAACACGTGTTTCGTCGTGCAGTGTAGTGCACAAATGACTTCTTCAGGGCTGATACGAACAATTCTTAGTCAATTACGCAAGAAAGGGAAATCCAATTACTAGACTCCCTTAAGAACAAAAGGAAGGTGCCTATATTGAAGACGACCAAGGATTGAGAATACTCTTCTCTTAAGATTTAGATGAAACCAAATATTGTAACAATACGAAAACTGTATCGCTAGGTCGTGGTCTGAAAGGGATAACTCGTCCCGATTATCCTATTCCCACACCGTCATATCTTGTCTGTACGTTAATTTGACACTTGGAAACTTTTTCAATAAAACTTTTGTCATAGTTGAATGCGGTCACTTCCAGTTATTTTGGGTGACCAACTCTGTCAGGGAGCCAGTCAGGGGGACTAACAAAATCCTAAAGAACAGTTACTTCAAAGAGAAAGCAATCTCCAGGCCTGTTCCAGCATTAATGGCAACTTGCCAATGACTTCTATAAGTGGTCCTGATGCAAGAGATGCAGGATACTGAAGATGGTGTGCTGTCGACAGGCGACTTCCTAGGGCTACTCCATGGTCCTTGTGGCACGACTTTGGACACAGGGGTCGAAGTACCTTTACACCTCTTTGGTCCAGCAAAAGTCCAGTTGCCACTGCACTACTGGTCTCTTCTGGCAATATCTCTTTCAGGGCAACCAAACTGCATCCAACTACTCTCCCGGATCCAGCAGACTCGGGTGTAGCTTTTGAGTGTCGGGACTAGTTCTTCCACGCTGCACTGTGGCGGTGAGCGACGATCCAGTGATCTGGGCTCCCAACATGCCAAGGCAGGCTTCTCCAGCTTTTGTGGCCCTGGTGTTGACACAGGAAGTCAGCCAGCTGACTATTGGAGTCTCTGCTTCTGTCTGGGCTCGGCGGATGGCTGCTTCATGAGTGGGATAGTACAGGCACAGTCCTCTCTTTGCTAGCCCAAGGAGCAGCAGGTGCAGTCTATCTTTGGTGCAGTCTCCCTTTGCCATGTCCAATGTCAGCAAGGCAGTCCTTCGGTCCTCTTCTCCAATCCAGTCAAGATCTCCACTCTGGAGGCCAGGGGTGCCTCTTTTATGCCCAAATAGTACCCTCAGGAGAGGTTGCTGTTACTAGCCAATGGGCTACCTGGATCCCTCACACCCGATGACAACTTCCTGTGAAGTGTGGCATCCAGCTATCCTAGAGTGCACTATTCTAACAACTCCCAAGATGGCTGAACTCCTCTGTGTGTGGAGCTTGGTAGCCCACCCCAGGAGTGTGGCTACCTCTGGGCTACATGCACACTGGTCAGGAAAACCGGTCTGACCAGTGTTTCCCCCCCTCATTGTCCCCCGACACCTTCCTGTCTACCTCAACAAGGAAGCCGCCCCTCTCGTGTGTCCTTGCCATGTGCCCTTCAAAGCCGGCTTCTCATTTGAAGCTCGCCTTTTGGGCTTACACCCTGTGAAGGTAGCAGGGCTGAGATGTCAGCCTTTAACTCTGTATTTGCCAATAGGGCTAGTAGCCTTTCAACAGTAAAAAGTGACAATGTTGGTTTTTATTGTTAGGACCTTAAAAAAACATGAAACTACAGGTGCAACCTTTTAATATAAGGCACCCTGCCTTTAGGGCTCAAGAGGCCTGCTGTAGGGGTCTTACAAATATTGGAAGGGAAGGCTTGGGCTTTGCCATGGCTTGCAATGGCAAAGTTGAGTTAGCAGTGTAAAATTGCTCTGCCAGCCAAAAGTGGCAGGCTGGAAGTCATGCTTTTGCCTTGTCACACTTGTGGTGGCACAACTGGTGCTGCAGTCCACAAGTGGCACTTTAACTTACAGGACCTAGGTTCCCCTGGTAACAAATACTAGGGACTTACAAGTAAGTCAAGATATGCTAATTGGGGATAAGCCAATTAAACATGTACCTTTCGAAGGGTCAGAGCACATGCACGGAGTCCGGATTAGCAGGGCTCAGGGCATTTCAGTCATTAAACCAGTGCCTAATAGTGAAAATGAGCCCAAAAAGTGGGAGAGAACTGTAAAAAGCCTGTTTCCTCACACTAGGTATCTGTCCCTGGTAATTAAAATTCCCCCAAAAAGTATCTAACTATGCTCTCACACTATCACAGTGGAAATCTAATTGTCCTTTGTCAAGAGAAACATTTTGGATTTTGACCAATTGATGCGAAAACCTGACCCTTCTCCATAGCACACTATTTGCTCTATAACGGACTCAAGGTGTGCCTCAGGGTCCTTCACGAATAACATGATGTCATCTGCATATGATGACAGTAGTATACACTTGTTTGGAAAGCAACACCTCTATGAAGTGGTTGCCTACTCAACCAGGTTGCCAAGGGCTGTATGGCGAGAGCAAAGGAATTAAAAAGAACGCTTGGCACATGTCGATGACTGTATACCATTCTGCATCTGATGGAATTTGGAACAAAATCACTGCTGGATTCGGTACCATAGGACAACATGGGATGACCATTTTGTTTCTTTCCAAGGTCTTGCACAATTTTCCATTTACCACTAGGCTTCTTTATTTCCTTCACAAGAGAGATACTAGAACTACCAAGTACCTCTCATTGGATTCCCTGCTCAATTATTTTCTCAGTCACAAGCATGATTCCTCCTCCTTCTTTTGAAAGTCTATACTGTTTAGTTCTAGGGAAGTTTGCATCCTGTCTAACCTTTATTTTGACTGGCTGAGCACTTTTTATTTAGCCAATCTCTTTTACAGAATAATTTCATACTTCAGTTTTGACAGTATGTCTTAAATTAAGAGGAAGGTCATCTTTTGTTAAAGCAGAGAATAACAACTTTTGTTTCTTGTGATTTTATTTTTAATACTGAGCCTTCATCTTGTGTCTCAATTGCAACACTATCCGGTGTGCAATAAATAACACAATTCATGTTGCACAACAAGTCTTTCTCACAGATTCACAGGACTTGAATCACTCAAAATGAACTGATGTTTATTCTCCAATTGGCCAATTTTAACTGCATCTGCTGTAACCTGATTAACAATTTGTTTATTACTAATTCCTTCAACTTGGACTGCTGTTCCAGAGAGGGGTAGGTTCAGGACTTCCACAGACTGTACTATAGAACAGGTAGCCCCATATCAATTAAAAATAAAATGGGGCATTCAGGAGCAAGGTAAAAATGGGCCTGGGTCAAAAGAATGATGGTGGGACAAAGAAAGTGAGAGACTACCTCGATACAGATACTGGCACTGCTGTAGATACAATAACCACGAGATGTCAACTCGATACAATGAACTCAGCAAGTGGACTTAAACAAGTGATTGTGCTAATGAGGGTTCCATCCCGAAAAGGTGTTTTTCTGTTTCTCCTTTAGTGGCATGTCCACACTGGGGCGGCCAAGACACCCCCTGTTATAGTTGTTCGATGCAAGTTAGGGGGCAGCAGGCGCTCTGTGGGTTGGGAAGTTGGGGTTTGCACAACCTTACTAGCAGGATAAGGGGAGGAGGAGGGGGAAGGGGATCAGTTGTTTGTTCATAATGAAACCCTATTAATAAAGCTAAAGGCTCAGGGAGAATACTAAGGAGATGGTCGACATCCAATAGAATACATTGCAACTTAACGATGTGAGAGCACGCAACATTGCAGAAACAATTTACTCAGAAACTCTGTCAGGTATGGCCAGCTGCAAGACAACGATGACACCCTTGAAGGTGTGGTCCTGGAATGTGAACGGACTGAATGGCAAGTTAAAAGGTTCAGTGGTCCTACAATATATCAAACGATATTTGCCAGATATTGTTCTTTTACAGGAGACACACTTGAAGGGTAACCAATGTAAAGCCCTAAACGGATTTGGCTATACTTTAATGGCACATGCAGGATACACTACCGGATCCAGGGGAGTAGGGGTGCTCGTCAGAAGGACACTCCCATTCATTCAAGGGGGTGTATGGGCCGACACATTGGGAAGATATGTAGCAGTCAGTAGCACATGGGAAGGGAGGAGGTTAGACATATGTTCCGTTTATGTTCCACCGGGGTTACCAACTGCCACATTGGAGACACTAGGTCCTCTACTTCTGGAGCTCCCATAAGGACGTTTGATTCTGGGTGGCGACATGAACAACATTATATCAATGGAGATGGATGTGGCCGGGCAGGCAGCGTCAGGGAGATGAGTAGGCCCGTTGGGGGGTATCATAGGAGCGATGGGCCTGGGTGACATATGGCAACCCCAACACCCCATTGAGAAACAGTACACTCACCTGTCGGCCGCAAGCGGGAGCCTTCCAAGATTAGATTACATGATAACACAATTTACGGGTTTAGGGGAATTCATAGGTGCAACTCACAATGCCCGAGGGGTGTCTGACCACTCCCTGGTAGAAGTGGGACTGATTGGCCCACGGAGGGACTATACACTGCCCCCACAGATAGACCCATGGCACTTTGAAGACTGTGACTTTAGGGAAGACCTGAGTAAAGGAACAGAGTTATTTTTTACTGAAAACGTGGGATCTGTCGACTCCAAAGTGACTCTTTGGGAGGGCTTTAAAACAGTGCTTCGAGGCAGAACCCAAGCATGAGTGGGGGCCGAGAAGAAGGAGAAACTACTAAAGTGCCGAGCCCTTGAGAACTACATAATGAGGCTAGAATCTCGGGTGACAGAGGGAGGGACGGACTCAGTAGAAGAGCAACATCAGCTACAGCTCCGTCAGAAGGAATTACGAGAGCTGCTGGAAGACCGGCGGCGAGAGCTGCATTTCCGGACAGGGCCAGCCGCGGGATTAACCGCAGTGCAGCGAGCTCATCACAGCAGCCTGGCCTGGCCACTGCAACACTGGTCACTCCCCTCAGCAAACTTGCACGGTATCGAGCTCAGCAGCAGGAGCCACTGCTGCACAGTGGGCTCTACATGCGATGCAGTCCCGTGGGGTTGAGTCCGGCAGTCGCGGGGTCATAACTTAATTTTAATTTGCCACCATACGGCGGTGCGACTGCGCTACTATGATTTGCCATAGCCTAAGCCCTAGGGCGGCCTGCCAGAGACTTAACTGCAGCCCGAGCCGGCAGCAGGATGTAACGTCATGCAGGCGGTTGCCTGTTATGTAATGTAATGCCATGCCCCGGGGGAATCAGAATTTCTCAATTGATACATTGTAGCACTAGCAGCTTCTAGCTCAGCCATCCCCCAAGAAGCCCAGTGCCTTGAGCTGTGCGCACACTACGGTGCGCTGCCAGCCACTCCAGCTTAGTTTAATCAGTATAGCAGCACTTCCGGCTTGACATCCAAGGTGCTATCAGTAGCCCTGCCAAGTACCCTTTTCAGGCGTGAGACTAACGCATTTCTGTGTGGTGATCCGCATCACCGCACTGAAATGCATTGTCACGCATAATAGGCTGATAGCACCTTGGCTGTCAAGCCGGTAGGGCTGCTATACTGACTAAACTAAGCTGGAGTGGCTGGCAGCGCACCGTAGTGTGAGCACAGCTCACGGCAATGCTATGGCAAATTATAGCAGCGCTGTCGCACCACCGCATGGTGGCAAATTAAAATTGAGTCATGACCCCGCGACCGCCGGACCCAACCCCACAGGACCGCAGCGCATGTGGAGCCCACTGTGCAGCAGTGGCACCTGCTGCTGAGCTCAATACCGTTCAAGTTTGCCGAGGGGAGTGACCAGTGTTGCAGCGGTCATGCCAGGCTGCTGTGATGAGCTCGCTGCGCTGCGGTAAATCCCGCGGCCGGCCCCGCCTGGAAATGCAGCTCTCGCTGGCTGCCAGTGGCCGTCGTGCAATTTAATCTTCAAGCAAGTATGTGCCTAGGCCCAGGCGCGCATAGCTGCCAAGGTTTCATATTGCTATGTGTGACATTTTCACAATTTTAGTGGAGTTGTGAGTGACATTTCAACAACTATGAGTGACACTTTTTTGTGAGCAAAATCAAGCAATGTAATGGTGCTAACTTCTCGCACCAACGGCACAGGACTCGGGGTAACCTCACCAACAGGCAGAAAGAACTTGTCTACCGATAAAAAGCAGGCTAAGTAACAGTAGCAAAAACAATAAATGTATGTGCAAGGGAGCCAATCACCCTTTTTTGTGTCCTTCTGCATGAGAGCCTTGCTGTCCGCACAGCATCCCCCACACAGTGTGACCCGTGGCCTCCAACATGGGAGTGCAGTCCCGACTGCAAGGACTGCTAGACTTCATCACAGTGTCCTCAGCTGCTCTGATGTTGGAAGCACCATAGCCGATCAATTCAGAGCAACCAGCCCTCAGCTTACATGAGCGTAGCTCGTCTCCCAACAGAAACTCACAGCCATCGGCAGTGAGAGCAACGGTAGCCCACGAGGCACCGCCACCATGGACAAAGTCAGGTATCCGCAGAGACAAAGAAAAAACAGGAGGAGGTGGCAAGGGCGGGCCTTTTATTGGAGGGAAAGCTTGGCGTTTATTGGTGTCTGGTGGAGGCTGGTAAAACCAAAACTAGTGAATTCAGGCAAGGGAGGGACATAGGGGTAATGTATTAAAATCATTTAACTACTTAATAATTTCCAGTCAGCTTTCTACGACCGTTTCTACAACGTACACAATCCAAAAACTGTAATGGTCAATATTGTGAATGACGCTTACCAGACACTTAACACAAGAGAGACATGATCCCAGTTTCTTATGGATCTCAGAGGCATGTTTTACATTCTGTGTTATAAAATCCTGTTGAGCACTCTCCACAAAATTTGGTTCAGATGGGATAGTTAGACGCTGCGTCACATCTTATCATTGCAACCAGAACCAGAAAATGAATTACACACTCGCACTGTCCACGCATTGTTCAGCTCACTCTATCTACTGGGACCCATCTTTGGAACTCACGGCCACCTCATATCAGAGTTTTCCCCTGACCTAGAGAGTTCTAAACTACCCTTACATGCTGTCTCATAAAACTGGAATGAAAGAACAACTAACCGCACTGATGACCTTGCTGGTTAAAAGCTAACAACCATTTGCCAACTGTGTAATTATTTTTGTTTTTGGCGTGCAGTTGTCAATCTGTCAAAGTACTAGAAATCCAACAGGAACACCAGATCCCCATCAATAAAGACAGCACATAAAATAACTTGCCACAATTTTAACTTGATAACTTGCTTCAGAGGTTAAGGGGTTAACAATGTGCCTGTCAGGCATTTTAGAAGGAGCACGGCCTTATAATTTATTATTGCTCTTTTTAGATAGGAGAAGACACAACACAGGGCTGCTTCAAACAAGAAAAAATAACCGAGTAAAGCAATCATTTCAGCCGGTGAAAACAAAATGTGTATCTTTTATTCACTAAAATGCAAATTCACAGTGGTCTCCTCCAGTGCACCTTTGCTGTACCTGAAATAGCTTTCTCGTAAAATGCCCCTAGGTTGCGTAATTAGATCACCAGAAAAAAAGAAGTTCCTCCCACATAGAAATAACTAAAGGCCTCAGCTGAAAACAAAACTGCCCACCCGACTCATCAGCTGAGAGACGGCAGCGCGGATCTCAGCTGGTACTATTAATCATTAAAGATTAGAAACCATCTGCAGTTTGGTAAAGGGCATCAATCGATCCTAATGACAGACCCAAAGTACCATAACCAACGCCCTATCAACCGTGCACCCAAAGAAACCGCGTTGTAAGTATAAGCACTATATATAAGCGCTATATAATTGACGAATGGATACCTACGTACTCAACAATTTAAAAGTGCCTTAGACCTATCATATGGAATGTACTACATAAACTAACACAATACTTTAAAAATTCCTATTAACATATGCTCCTCTTTAACAGGCCGACCAGCCTGTGATCCTGCGCACATTTTTGAAATCATGCAGCATGAACTGTCAGTGCCATATCTCAGTGTACGCTGCCCTCTTCTCCTGTTGAATTTTCCCACCTTGACTGCCCCTCCCTCTGACTCCATTTCAGCACTGGGGTCCCCCACTTTACGACCCCTCAGGCTTCTTTCATAGTCACACACTGTTCACACTGTTTTTATGGCTCTATCAGCCCTCTTTATCCCTCTCTCATCAGCGCAGCCTTTCATGTGACGATCAGGGCCGCGCAATTAGGCAGATTATGGCGGTGCTCCAAGTGGCTGCATGAGACCCCCAAGGACCGGCTTCTGGGGTGTGCGCCATGGTCGGGGGCCGAGGTGTACTCAGCGAATTTCAAGGACATACGGAGCGGATTGAGGCCTTTCAGGGTAACTGAATTGAGGAAGCAAAAGGGTCACGGGGATCCCCAGTGGTGGTGTTACGTGGGCACTGTAGGTAGGGAGGGGTTACGGGGGGCATTGGCAGAGACGCAGGTGTAAATCTGAGCGCCTCTTCAAGGCTTCCTGTGCGAAAGGCCGGCACATGCGGCTAGGGGTGTAGGAAGCCAAGTAGAAGAAGGCTGGTACATAGTATTGACTTACTCTTTACTCTGTGAGATGCGAGTACCTTTAACTGTACGGGCCAGCAACGACGACTCCCCCCATTGCACGGTCCAGGTCGGACACTCTGACCGACTCACGCTGCGGCTGCATCGGTTGCACTGGACTGAAGGGCAGCTCTTGAGGCAGTCGCACAGTAGTGAGCACTACTCTCCAGCCGCGGTTCGGTCCAAAACATTAAGCAGGGGGCGGGCGGTAGGAGCTGCCAAACAACTTTAAACTATGCCGCTAGCGCCCGCTTGCGCTGGCCCGCCTACGCTGATTGGCTAATTAAATCATTACACTGAAGCCTTACGACCTGACCTCAGCTATTGCCAAGGTGTATGGGTAAAACATTGTAGCCAGTCGCAAACTGAGCCACGTCCAAGCCTGGCAACCTGCCAGCTAAGAACTTAGGCAGTCAGTGGAGGTGAACTAACAGTTCTCCGGCAAACAGCCGAGGTTCTATAAATGCGTGACAACGCATTTCAGTGCAGTGATGCGGACACCACACTGAAATGCGTTAGTCTAACGCCTGATGCGTGATACTTGGCAGGGCTGGGCGCGTAACACAGGCCCCTGCAGTGCAGGGGGGGGCCAGAGCTGCAGGAGGCCCCCTCAGCAAGGTACTCAGGCCTGAGAGCTCCGGTTTTAATCCTGAGTGGGGGCCCCCTCAACTTTCGTTACGCCACTTCCTAGGCCCCTGGAGTCTGAGACAAAAATTAAAATAATTCAGTTAAAGTTGCGGGTATTAAAGCTCCAAATGTCGTGCTCCAGCTTGCCTTGCTTTCCTCCTTCCACGCACTCATGACACACCTCCACTCGCAGCCACACTCTTCCCTCCAGACACCACGATACCTGTCTTAGGCTGGCTGAGAATTAATCGGTAGATGTAAGTAACATTTGACTGCACTGCAGCCGGCCTAAACGTACTCACTGACATGTCTTCTACTAATGCCACTGATTTTCCACATAATTAATTGTCCAACATATATCATACACATTTAAAAATTAAAATTACTTTTAATTCACGGTCCGGACACTCACGTGCACGCTGTCTCACTCTACTGCAGGTCTTCACAAAAGACGAGACTTCACTCGTCTCCAACACCCCTCCCCCACACTGGTCCGGGTTAAGCTGAGTTGTGGACACATTTGGGTGGGGCACATGATATGAGGGAAGAGAGTAGACAAACACTCTGTTGCTAGTGCTTACTGCTGCAATAGACAGCAGTTGTGCATGAATGAGGACAAAGTGAAGCTTATTACAAAAGATAACGCGCAATAGATTGACTCGCATGTTTTGGTGTGCATCTTTTCTGGGTTTACCTCATTGCTTGCTGAGGCATTAAGTCCAAGCTTTCCTAGATTCCTTTGGCTTGCACGAAGGACCGGATGAAAATGTTAATGAAAATGGAAGAACTACAAGCCCCAGATTCCCTCCCTGGGAATCATAACTTCAGTGAGATCAGCTGTTCCTAAGTGAGGGACACGGCAGGAGGCGTGGGATGGACGCAGAGGAGCAAGGCCTCAAGGTAGCCTAGCCCCAACTGGTAAGGAGAATTCCTGGGAGGTAGAGGAGCGCAGGCAGGGCAGGCCAAACAGCAGAATGCAGTCCAGAGGGTGAACAATAGGCAGCTCCCTGGGCCTCCAGTATACACCTTACAGTGTCACTCTTTAAGCCCTATCCATTCTGTGTGCACTTGCACTGGCTGTGGGAGTCCGTTGACCTCTTTTGCACACCAAGCAGGTTCAGGCCTCCCTGAGACTTCCTAGAGAACCCACAGGAGGGCCATGAGCCCCATGTAAACACCTTAACCTTCAATACTTAAGTCTATTGACATCCTGTACAACCTTTTTAAATGTCAGGATGCAACCTCCGTTCCTTCTCTGCGCCCACTGCTCTCCTTTATAAACCCCAAGCCATTGATATTCTCCGGGCCTCCTTTGTACACTGTGACTTGCAAACCCCGAGCCGCCTGTAGTGTACACAGTTGCACTGTGACTGGCCTCCTCAGTAAGCGGTAGCTGGATCTCGATGCCCTTCCATTTCTAGTAATTGCAGCAGTTTTAAGATCTTCTTAGAGTTTCTTTTTGCTCAAATGGGTGTAATTTCTGATATTTATATCTTCATTGCTTAATTTTGCTCCGGAGAAAGTGTCACTCATAGTTGTAGAATGTCACTCATAACTTCATTGAAATTATAAAAATGTCACACATAGCAATCTGAAATCTTGGCAGCTATGGTTGTGAGTTGCTACCGTAAATATCTATGTACTATTGGTTGCACAGAAAAAGATGATATGGTAATCCGATGTAACTGTTTCCTAATTGTACTGATCACTGAGCATGTACTAATAAAAAAAAAAAAATTAAAAATGGGATGTCCATTGATTTCTCCATCAACATATGGGCCACTTTGGTCTACCTTGAGAACTGCTCCAAGTAAGCAATCCTCCTCCCCCCTCACACACCATCATTGTGAATGGTTCCCTGCCAAATCATCATTCAGAGTGAATGGATTCTGTTGGTATCCTGCACTATAGGGCATTTAATTTCTGATATTTTGCTGCATAACTGGAGATGAAGGCATTGGCTTACAAAATGATCTCGGATTCTGCATATCCTGCTCAGAATTTGAAACATTTGGGACCGTCCTATTTCTCTGCACTTGCATTTGGAGAAGACCATCACCCTGAATTCTCTTGGGATTCTGACAATTCTCCCGCTTCCAGTGCTCGATTTTTCCCACAGTAGTGACCAGAAGTTTTCTTTTCATCATTTTAAAACTCACATTCATTCAATCATTGTTCACCATTTCTCTACCATCGCGTTGCATTTGCATCATTCTATTTCCCATCACTACACCCTGCATTTGATCCATCCTATTTGAATTTGCGCTTGAACCCACCGGAATCCGAGGTCCTTTTTCAAACTGGTTTGACTGATTAATCCCAACTTCTGCATGATCTTTTTCTGTTTACATCATACTAAACTTAGACAATTTCAAGATCTCATCAAAACTCTTTGTCTGCCAGCACAGTTCCCTCTGCTGTGTATGATTACTAAACTTCAGTCTCAAACCCATGACAAAAGCAGTCAAGAAACAACTGACACCATCTTTCTCAGAATCATTGACTTCACTGTGCTTCTTGAAAATTTACATAAATCTCTCATTAAAGGCATGCACTGACTCTTTCGGCTCTTGTGAGGTTTTCAAATTCTTTACCCAACTGCTATCCTTTTCCGGCACCCTCTTTCTCAGGTACTCAATCACCTATCTGAATTTATGGGCTATTTCCTTAGAAGGAGCGTTATTAGGAGCAACCCTTGCTGATTCTGCATTTGGCCAAGCAACCACTGTTTTACATTCTACCCACAAATCACTAGGAACCATGATTTCAAATAATGAATTCAAATCAGTCCACATCACTTGTGATATGTTTGCCAACCTATGCACCTCTTCTTACCATTTTCCTGCCTCTTCTCGCAATTTAGGAAAGTTTGCAGTGAAAGCATGAAGATCAGCCCTTGTCCATGGCACGTGCACCAAATTTCCTCCGTGTACTTCTCTCGAAGGAAACTCCAAAACCATTTCTGCCCCAGCGTCTGAATCACTTGCCCCTCCCCCACTTTGTCCTCGGCTCCCTTTGATTTCTTTTTACTCGCTGTCCCTTTCTTCCACCTCTCTTTGTATTTCTTTAGATCACTCCAGTCCCTTGTTTACTCAATCAGATCTTCAATATGAGGTCTGAAGGTAATCAAACCATTTCTCTTATTTCATCATGAGACAAATCCATTTTGTAATTTCTTTTTACATTTTTCATTTTGCTGATGTCAACCTCACATTCATCAGCTAGCTAATGTTTGCACATCTGGCTGCTTTTTAAATTAAATATCTACTTTCATTAGCATTGGATGTGGTCAGCCTGTTTAAATCAATGTTTCCCTGTAAATTTTCACCAGATTCGATTTTCAACTGCCAATGTTAGTAGGTTTAGGAGGCTCTTCGACCACGACTATTCTTTAAGGTGAAATGACTCGAGCCAGTGTATCAGGTTTGGCTAGTACTAGCTATTGCTGCCTCAGTCGGTACACTCTGTAGCACAGCTATAGGAGTGTAGTGCCATCTACTCCTGCTCCCATGTCAAGCCCTGAACCAGAACCATATGTCCCTGCAGCTCTAGCAGTAAACTGAGGCGGTCTAGAATTCTAAAACTCATTAAAGGGTGTGTGGCCATGACGAGGACCCATGTAGACGAGTGCTCGATGAGCTACGCAGGCCGAGTGACCCCTCCACCACCCACACCCAATGAGGCCCAACTCATAACTCCTCACAACTAGCTGCCTGGATATTGGAGACGATTCGGCATGGGGGAAGTGCAGATTGAGTGGCCCTGTAGCCCCTGCTCAATGCCACGAGGCCAGAGGATGTCCACTCTCCCATCCTTGTTGCTGAAATTCAGCATGGCCACTGTCACAGCTTGAGACGCCCAGAGTGGATTGCTGCTGGTTCACAACTGACTGAGTGGATCGCCGAGGCCAAAGAAAAGGAGATCTTGGAAAGCCCTGTGCTATACCTGGGGCAATGAATTCGGCACTAGGTGCACGAGAGGGTCAGGATCGCCTGTCATTGTCAAATGGACACGACGTTGACTGGGATGCAGAGAAGGTTGCTGTCACTCTCTAGGAGTTGATTCCAGCAGGCCAGGCCTAAGCGGCATGCAAGCAGATCAGCAACCAAGGGGAGTTACCTCAAGTACCTGGCACCACAGGCCGTAGAGACGCAGTGCGATGACCTGGCACTTGCGGCCTGAGGCATCAGAGAGGCCCCACCCGGTGGCCTGGCAAAGTCATTGGCATGCTGCTGTAGAGCTGCAAGGGAGCTGAGCTGTTCTGCAGCTGGTCCGAGGACTGGCGGCCGGTGCTCGGGCCCAGTGGAGGGAGCAGACACTGCAGGAGGTGGGTGGGGGAACAAGAATGCCCCCCCCCCATTCCTTGCTCTTTTGTTTATATGCCACACACTAATCCCTGGTCGTGATTCCCCCTATTGACTATGTGCTCCATTTGACCCGAAGGAAAGCTGGCGAAACTCCGTGGAGGAGCCTGAGGAAGCATCTCTATTAAAGACCTCCTGCAGAGTCAGGCACCACAGCTTACAGATAACACGCTACTCACAGGGGAAGATGGGCCTCCCCAAAAGGCACCCCCAACAGGCAAAAGAGTGTACGCGAGAGTCCCTGCCACGAGAAGCGACATCCAACAATTGATGGCTGCATTTAAGGTAGAGATGGGGTTTTTTGTGTCAAGACTTTGGAAAATCATTCACAGATAGATCATGTGGTGCAAAAATTGGACACAAGAATAAATTAACTAGAAGAGACAGTAGCAGAGGAGGCCCACAGGAGAAATAAACTGGAAGTGCGCATAGATGAGATCAAAAAGAGATGCCAGTGGCTAAAGGATAAACTTGAGGATGGGCAAAACCAATCCAGATGAAACAACGTGTGCATCAGGGGCATCCCAGACACCATATTGCACCATGAACTCACACAATATGTCCAAGACCTGTTCAGATCAATAATGCAAGAGGCACGACAATCAAACTTGATCAGACACATAGGGTCTACAATACATATCAAACCAAGAACAACCTGACTCCAGATGGACTAACCAGAGTTCATTATTTCAGGCAGAAAGAGATTATGAAAGCGATCATGCAAACAGACTCCATAGTGTTTCGTGCTCGATCCTAGCATTATTCCAGGACATCTCTACCATGACACTGGACAAACGGAAATCCCCAAAACTAGCCACTGACTATCTCAGAGACCACAAAATATCATACCGTTGGGAATTCCCAACAAGTCTTCTGTTTCGCTAGAAGGAGAACTCCTCACATTCTCAGATGGTTTATATAACATTATAAACTTTCTCCATGAGGACCCTAATGGACACTAAAGTGATAAACACCATGTAGGGGCCCACCAGGATGTGGTCTGGTGGGACGGTACACTTTTCAGCCCTGAGCAGCTGGTGTCATTGTAGAAGCTGGTATGATGTACGCTTCTTTGTTAATTTTTCTTGGCCCCCTTTTTCCAAGGATAGCTCACAAATGTGAGGGCAGCGCCTTAATAAGGTGGCCCTTTTGCATTTTTTCCAAGATTACTGAGTACTATATAGTTTTTTCCCCCCCACACACATTTGGTAACTTACAGTGCAGCACCATGGGTTGATCCCTTCAGTACCTCTCCTGTCAAGGAGGGGTGGGATGTGGGCTGGCTTGTAGTTCTCTACTGACCATCCTGAGGCAGAGTACCCTACAGACATTGAACATTGTAACCCTAAATGTGCAGGGCTTGAACTCCCTGGTTAAGAGAAATTATTGCTTCATTTGAAGAGAGTAGATGCCAGTCTCTTACAAGAGACTCCCCTTCTAGCCACTGACACTAAACGGTGTTCCTCACAGTACTTCCCCCAACAATTTCACTTTACTGCCATGACCAAAACAAAGGGCTTAGCGATTCTGATAGGAGCGGCTGTCTCCTTTTGGCTGGACTCCACCCATTGATACTGAGAAGGAAGGCTGATCACGATAGAAGGGAGCATTGGAGAAAATGACAATAGACTTGGTCTACTGCCCTAACGAAAATAAGGAACAGTTTTTGCCTGGCTGTTACCCTGCTTGACCTAACACTCAGGCGAGAAACTGGTGGTGGGGGGAGACCTTTACGTGGCACTTCAGCATAGATCACACCTCACTTGGCAAACATTGACCCCTCCATCCTGCCTGACTCTGGGCCGCAATGACTTGAAATTGATAGGCGTTTGGCACATGCAGCTATGTTCTATTTCGATATACACCGATCATACTCTAGGATTAACTACATATTTGTTTCCCCATCAGTCTATCCCTGGATAATTTCCTCAATAATAGGTACCGGAGTTCTGTTGGGCCGCGCACTGGTATTAATATCAGCCCACAAAGCTCCACCAGACGATCCGCCCTACAGACCCTGGAGGATGAATGAGATAGCGTTCTGTGACCCAGCCCTTCAAGACAATGTGTGAGAAACAGTTGATAATTTTTTCAAAGCAAACAAGACTGAGTAGCTGCAATGGGCAGCTATATGGGATACCACTGAAGCGGTAATTAGAGGGGAATTTATCAGCCAAACCTCTACTTTCCTGAGGCTCTTCCAGACCAAACACCTAGAATTAGAGGCTGAAATAGCAGGACTAGAGGTGGACTTAAAAATCGAACACTGTTGTAGGACCCAGAGGACATTACAGAAAGCCAGTGAAGAGCTAGAAGCTGCCTGACCAAGAATGCCACTCACAAATTGTTCGAGACAAAACAACTATATTATGAGAGGGGGGACAAGGCCGACTGTCTGTTGCCTCACAAGATACGAGCACGTAGACTAAGAAACCACATATGCGCGATGGTAGACATTCTGGGTAGTCTGCAGATGACAGACCGTGGGTTCTTAGAGACCTTTACACAGTATTACACCATATTGTATAGCAAAGAACGTTACTCCCTCGAAGTACAAGATGAATAGCTGTCGGAAATCTCTTTGCCAGAGCTTGACCAGGAGGTCAAAGACAAACTGAAACAACACATAACCGAGAAACAAATACTGTTAGCCATTAAAACTCTCCAGAATAATAAGGCCCGAGGCCCAGTGGAATTGCCATCTACTTTTACAAGGCCTTCGCCGGACTGCTGGCTCCCCACCTGACTATGGTGTATAACTTGTTCTTGCACTCTCGAAAGGTGACCCCAGCGATGATGGAGTCCAACCTTATGTTGATTACTAAGCCCCAGAGGGGATCATATCGCCTGATCGCACTCCGCAATAGTGACATGAAAATTCTTGACAAAATTTTGGTGTGCCGCTTAAGAGAGGTCTGGCCACGATTGGCATTCCCTTACCAGTCAAGCTTTGTCAGGGACAGACATACAGGATATAACCAACCAGCCCTAAATGTGGTTGATAAGGCTATTACAACGGATATGCAAGTCCTCCTTCTCTCGCATGATGCGGAGAAGGCTTTCGACCACATGGACTGAAGGTTGTTCACCTCTTTTTGACAGCCTTGATTTTCAATAAATGTCCAGCATGTGGTGGTAAAGTGTTTACAAAAGATGACTATGATGTGTGTGTGGTCTGTCTCCCTGAAACATGTTCCATCTGATTCTGAAGCCATCTCATCTGCAGATTGGTTTGTTTTCATCAGTATTTTTGGAATCTGCTCTGTCACGTGTTTCACCCACTGACAACCTCATATCTCCTACTAAACTACAACCCCAGAGGTGCAAACAGTCATCTTTGAAACTGTTCACAGCCTCAACTTCACCCAGTAATTCTTTGGGCTCCTGAACTTTTGGAATCGATGATGGTGATTTTCAGTCAACCCTTATTCTGTTCATCTAGTAAAAATAAAAAAACGATTATAGAAGAAACTTTGTCCTGCAGATTCTGATCCATTTTTAAAATAATCCTTTGGCACACTCAACACTTTGGTGGTTGATCTGCTAAGAAGGAATGTAATGCAATAGATTCGAGTTCATCAAATCAAGGCCTCTGCAAAGAGTAGGAAATGGGATGCTTTTGGAAGGCATGTGTTCCAGACATCATCTGGGATTGTCAAGGCTCCACGTACCTCCACCTTTAACTGTAATTATGATCAATCCTTGGGAGATTCGTTGAACCAATATGTGGAACTTCTTCCAAGAGACAAGAAAAGACTTTCAGGAGATTAAAGAAGGTAGGACCACCCCTGACAGTCTTATTAATCTAAGGAGTAATATAGCTGACATCTGCCTTGCAGTATCCTTTATATGCTCAAATTAACATGCCTGACCCCCTCAAGCGCAATACAAGATACTAAAATTACCATTTAATCGATCTGTGTTTTTTAGGTCTCACGCCGCTAAAAAGATGAGAAGACAAAAATTGAGGCAGAAACCCCAAGGTCAGTAGGATTGAAATAGAGGAAAGCATTCTTAAAAGTTCCCTTTCAAATTTATTGCAAGACCAAGCAACATCAATATATTTGATTCTGCAAAAAAGAGCTGCAGGACCAAAAACATCAGCAACAGACTCAATCCTTTCAGCGTTAGAAGTCTTCCAGGGGCAAAGGGAATTATAATCAACATTCACTGCCACTGGGAACCCCACCACAAAGCTGAGATTATCCTGCTGCTCCCAATTATTTGCACCCCAGACTGCAGGAGTATTTACAACAATCTCCTGGCATGGTAAAATGATTCAGAGGTGCTAGTTATTGTGCAGAATAAGTGCAAAATAAGCTTAAACAAATTCCACCCGTGAAAAAGAATCTTTCAATGCTGGATTAGCGATTCAAGAAACAATATGCTTGTTGGAGAAAAGTGCTCTAGTGCTTGTTCCAAAACGTCAGCGGAACAAAGGGGTTTGGCCAAATATTAGACCTTAGGAAGGCACAAAAAAATGGGTCAAGAAGGAAAAATTCCCTTCTCTCTAACAAGGGGATGGGATATGTTTCTTGGATCTGCAGAAAGCTTATTGTTATGTACTGATCTGCACTAAGCACTGGAGGTTCTTACGTTTAAAAGTTGGCAGCACGTATTATCTATACAAGGTACTGCCTTCCGGGCTAAGACCAACTCTCACAGCATTCTCAAAATCATGGCAGTGGTATCAGCTGTTCGTTGCAGAAAATGGGTCTTCATTTATCCTTATATGCATGATTGGTTGATCAAGGCAGTCATGTCAGAAACCTCTGTGTGATCTCCAACTGACAATCAACCTCCTTCAGGATCTGCGGCTTCACATCAACTTCAAGAAGTCAACACTCATGCCAACTCAGTCCAATATTTTGGGACGAATCTAGACATGAGGTTAGGAAGAGTTTCTTTTCCTGAAGAGGTTTGCCTTTATCTTATGTAAGAAACCCCTTCAATTTCAAGGAAAGCAGGGCAGCAGACCGACTTACAAGACCTAGAGCATAGGTGGCAGAAGTCAGGAAATTAAGGCAACAAATATCAGATTTCGTCCTGCAATCCCTCAAGTGGTGGTGTTACAGGGAAAAAACCTCTTGACAGGTGGTATTTTGTCTTGTCTGTCTGTTCCATCACAGACTGTGATCACAGAAATGCATCAGGGAAACGTGGGGGGAACTTGCATCTTTTACATCACAAGGTGTGCGATTTCTTACAGAGACATTTTACTGTATAATATGGTGGGAGTTGAGAGTGGTGCATCTGGTGATTTAAGTCGTTCCTGCCAGTGACTGAGTGTTACTTCGACAGATGGAGAATATGTCCACAAAGTACAATCAGTGCGGGAAAAAATCCAGAGTTCTCTCTCAAGAAGCTCAGGACATCTGGCATTGGATCCTACAAGGGGCTTTCATTTTTCAGCAATTCAACTTGTAGGTACACAGAACTCCAAAACAGACAAATTAGTTTGACATTTGTTAGAACACTATGAATATAGCCTTATAGCGGGCTATACCGGCTATTAAAGGCCCGCTCCAGCGTTAAAGGCCCGAGCCGAAGGCGAGGGCCTTTAACAAGGGAGCGGGACTTTAATAGCCGGTATAGCCCAGCTACGAAGGGCTATAAGGCTATTAGAACATTCTGCCACTAACAAATAAAACAAAGGCTTCAGGGAGCACGAGGGGATTGAAATCCCCTCAGGCTCCCTGTAGCCTTTGTTCACAGCCACAGCTGTGAACAAAGAAACATTGGAATGTTGGAGCTCCGGGCTTATACCAGCCATTATAAGCCCGGAGCTACTCCATTGTTTTTAATGGAGCTCCTAACATTCCAATGTTCTAATGGGTCTTAAACAATGATGTGTTTAGACATCTTTTTAGACTGTGGCATGTCAGTGATCAATCTTTTTGCAAATGAAGAAAATCCAAAATGCCCCATTTACACCTCGATTTCAATAACCCCACTTTCTGGGAAATGCCCTTTCAATGACTTGGTCATAAAGATTTCTGTACGCCTTACCTCCAATTTCTCTGTCCCCCAAAGGGCTTCCCTTTGGATGCAGCAATTTCAGGATGATTTTGCTTGCTTCAGATTGGCCACGTCAGTGGTGGTTTAGGGACCTTCTTCAGTTGTCTCAGCTCCTGCACAAGAGACTTCCAATTAAAAAAGATCTGCTCTCAAGGATACCAGGCAGGATTATTCACTCCAGCCTTCACTCACTGAACTTGACTGCTTGGCTCTGGAGGTCTTGCAATATGCACACTTTAAATTACCTGAATATTGCATGACCATTGCAAGAGAGGCGAAACAGCTTTGCTCAAGGTCTTTGTAAGCCTTCAAGTGATTGGATCCTGCTTATGGTGTATGCCAGGAAAACCCATAAGACCATACCTGGCCAAGTCTGGTTTATAGATTTTCCTTTAACCAGAGTGTATTTGGTTGATATCACTACTTGCTGTAAGTCTGTTTCTCGGGCATCTTTTATCACCATCCTAGTGATTAAGGTTTTCTTTCTAGGTTTGAAGAAAGTATTTTCCCTATTTAGGAAATTGTCTTCAATTTGGGAATTAATATTATTATTTCAAAGTTAATAGGGCTCTCATTTGAAGCAATGCACAGAGCAGAGTTGCAACATCTTTCTTGGCAGGTTCCTTTCTTAGTAGTTATTATTTGCACTAGAATGGTGAGTGAGGTACATGCTTTTTATACTGAAGACCCATATAATTTTCCATCGAAATATGGTTTTGTTGTTTACCCACCAATCTTTTGTTCCTAAAGTGGTTTCAGATTTCCATATGAATCAAACTATTTCTTTACCAACCTTCTTCTGGAATCCCATGACTTCGGTTAAAAGGTTGCTAAACACTTTCTATGATATTTAGAAAGAACTAACAATATTTCTAAGGTGAAACTGCTTTTAGAGAATTGTGGTGCTGTCACGACTTGTCTGGCTTCTGAGCAGATTCTAGCTAAATGGATTGTCTCCTGTATAATTACTTGTTATTGGTAAACTTATGGGACTTGGCCTATGTGTCATTTATAATCCAAGGTTAAATCAAGACTCCAGGAGGTTGGATAAATGACTCCAGCCTCCAGTTCCAGCTCTCAGTCCCAACCTCCTCTAGGCTTCAAGCAATAACAATTCCAACATAGAATCAAGAATGGAGAACACTATGACAACAATGATTTTACCCACAAGAACAATATATATGCCACACATCTTACCTCCATAAAACCTAACAAAAAACATGTCCATGACATAGAACACAGGAAAGGGGAAAGGGGAAAAAGAAGCACACACAAAAACACAGAGTAGATAATAATAACAAAAATAACTGTTAGATCACAGAACACTTTTGATAAATTCCTAAAGCACTGGTATAGAATAGTTTCAAACTAATTTGTCAATTACAGCAACACATTTTAAATTCCAAATGCGCCCGTCTTGAAATTTGACTGCACCATGAATCAATTTGATCACTCTGAGAGGCTTGCTGAATGTAGAATTGCTGCAACAATTTACAGGTGTCTTTGCTACAACCATGTCACCAACAGCAATTTTCATATCAGACACACCTTTACGTGTGCCATAAATAGCCTTTCTTTGCAACTGTTTGTTCTGCTCTCTCATCAAGAAATCATCAGCAATTTTCTGATAAAGCTCCTTCCATCCATTCTAATGTTGTACCCTCCTCTTTCTTATCCAAAAAAGGGACACACTGGTATTCGGTCTTCTACTTCTAAATTACTCAAACGGACTTTGACCTGTTGTTGCATGTGGAGTAAATCTATAAGCTTCCATTTTTTCCACATTTCTTCCTTTCAGTTTCTACCACAGCTTCTAGACAATTGGATTCCTTTGTTTAGTGTTCTATTGAACCACTCTACCATCCCATTGGTTTGTGGATAATAAAGAGAGCATTTCTTATGCCTGATACCTCTCTTCTTCAAAAATGTCTCCATTTCCCGTGATTGAATTGAACCACATTATTAGTCAGAATTGTTCCACGATTAGTCTAATTACTGAAAACCTTCTCCAGAAACCTGATCACGGATGATGTAGTAATTTCTCTCACCACTGCAACTTCCGGACACTTAGAGAACATATTCATCAGTACCAGCAAGTAAATGGGAGCAGACCCCATTGTCATTGGTCCCAAAATGTCTAAGGCTACTTCTTCCTAGGGTCACACCGGGACTTCTTTACACACCATTGGTGGTGTTCCCATCTTTCTAATCTTGTAACTTTGACAACAATCAAGAAATTCTCTAACTACTCGTTCAACTTGGATGTCCATTCCTGGCCATCAATATTCACTTCTTAACATCAGCTTGGTTTTACTCATACGTAGATGACCAGCACTCACCAAATCTATCAATCATACTCTGAGATCAATTGGGGGTACTAAACGTAAAGCTCTCATGACCACTCCATTGTTCACTGACAATTCATTATAAACCTTACTGAAAACCTTTTCAGCTTCATTAATGAATTCTCCAACACCCCACTTAAGTAGTTTGTTGCCTCAACTTGCTCAATAATCCATTCATTGCATAATTTACTTACTTCTTTCTTGTCAGATTACCTAACATTGGATGGGATATTTCTTGTCTTACAAGAAAAGGGAACTGCACTTTGTTTAAGTTTTATATAGTGTAAATAGTTCATCAAACAACCTATATTCCCTAAAAACACCGTAAGAAACTCAGCCACAAGATCTTTAGGTATCTGTTTGACACAGTTGCAGAGTGGCATTGGGATTCAAAGACAAACCTAAGAGCTTCTGCTGAGGCCAGCTTAGGACAGTGTCACCACCTACAGGGACATAGACTTTACCTTCAGCCTTATTACCTTTGAAATGGAAATGTCCTTGAAAGTGTCTGACTAATTCTATTGGCCCACTTCCATAGGGAATGGGTCTGACATCTGGTTCAGACAGTATAACTTTCCCTTTAAAGTGTTTGTCATAGATCACATCTGATATCAAAGTCAAGCATGCGCCATAATCCATCATCATGTTCATGCCAATGCCATTAACCAATACAACATCAGAAGGATGACCATTATCTTCACTGACTCCATTAATGGTGTCAATAATTTGCAAAATATAAGGTTTTTTAACACTGGTAAATTCATTAACAGTAGTAATTTCATTAATCTTCTCACTACCTTTACAACTACTCTTGCCATAGTGACCATTCTTTCCACAGGTATTGCACACACTTTTGATGGATGGACAATTTTTACTATTTGCCCAGTGTCCTACATTATTGCATCTAAAATAAGCTCCTTTGTGTTTTTGTTCATAGAATTACTATTAAATTTAACATTAGCAGTCTGGACAGATTGTGGCTCATATGTTTGGCAATATTTATTACGTCACTGAGTTTTGGATCACGCTTTAACCACAACTTTTCTTTCACTTTATCAGTTGTACATTTCAACATAAATTGATACCTTGTGCGCTCGTCAGTACTTTCTCCAAAATTGCATGCAGCAGCTAGTTGCCTTAATGCGGTAATGTAGTCCTCAACAGATTCATTGGTTTTCTGAGAGCGCATTCCGAAGTGATACCGTTCTAAATTTTTTGAAATTCTAGGCGTAACGAAAGTTGAGGGGGCCTCCCCTGCAAGGTACACGGAGGGGCCCCCGCTACGGATTTAATCCGGAGGTCTCAGGCCTGAGTACTGGGCTGAGGGGTCCCCTGCAGCTCGGTGGACCCCGCACCGCGGGGGCCTGTGTTACGCGCCTGGCCCAGTCACCTCTCCAGTCCTGCCCCTTCACCTCTCCTGCCCCGTCACCTCTCCTGCCCCGTCACAGCTCCTGCCCCTTCACTCTCAGTGAACAACATTGACAAATTACACAAGGCCGCAGGTTCCCCACAGTACTCTGTTTGGGGAAAGCTCCTCTGTAATCACCAACTACGATCTACTGGCTCCAAATGAGTCACTGGCCTCCAAGGCACTCACTCACACGATATGCTAAAGGCAGAAGGCGCATTGTCATTCAAAAGAGGATAATCAGCCTCAGTCAGAATGACAATGGGCCTGTCTACAGTCTGTTCGAGCTCAGTGAGGGGCTGCTGCAGCCTCTGGAGTTCAGCAGAGAAGTGCGACCTGGCCCCTGAGAACTTTTAATCTCCTGGCGCTTCTCAGGGGAATAGCACAGCTCGCTGTAATTGATCTCCAAAATTACGGACAAAAGGCGTCCGTAAAAGGAATGATTACGGACAACGGACATGACACCAAAATGACGGACGGTCTGTGAAATTTACGGACAGTTGCTCACTCTAACTGAGAGTTAACAAACTTTTCAAATAGCTCAGTTTGGAATGTTAATAAAGAAATAGGTCTGAAAGTAGAGAGGATAGTCATATCCACAGATTTTTTAATAAAAGCATGTTTCCATCTTGGCAGAAGTTCAGCAGAGGCCAGAGACTTATTACAAATTTCCAAGAGTTTCGGGGTCACAAGACCTATAGCAAAATGTAACAAGCATTGGCATAGCCAATAGGTCTCGCCTTTGGGACCTTATAAGTTTTTAGCCATGCAACAGTTGATGTTATTGCACCAAGGATATTGTGCTGCATACCTAAATACTTATAAGGTCCCAAAAGCGAGACCTATTGGCTATGCCAATGCTTGTTTCACTTGTCTCCAAGAAAAAGAAAAGTCCTCGGCACCGTACAGGGGTGGCTGGTGTGCTAAGTGGAAGGGAGTGGCAGACGCGCGTGGGCTCCTGGGTAATCGGTGATTTTATTCGGCGCGCATACCAACACTGCAACACTGCTCAAACTCATGTTTGTTTGGAAAGCCCACATAGCATGGAGCAGCGAAATGTCTTCTCAAACACTGCTTTTCCAGAGTTTCTTGTGCCCATCTGGAGACGCTTTTCGTGTCTGGTAAGCAAGAGGGTGAGGTGAATTTGTAAACTTCAGGCAGCACCCGGCCACAAATGAAGTAAACAACACGTGGGCGTGGTCTGTGCTTGATGAAAAATATACAACAAATAGATGTACTAGTAGGAAGGACGAGAGCGCGCGCGGTAACTGAGAGTGGGCTGGGTGGGGTTACAAATAAACCAGCCCTTTTATTCGTGGGTGTATGCAAACAAAGATCCACTGTTTGAAATGTGGTTTTAACGGAACATTCCACTGATCTCCCGGCATCTGAAGTATGCATTTGTCCCTCTCCTTCGAGCTCTGCTGTAATGATGAGCACCAAATGAATAACTTTTCAAGGGGAAAAAAATGTTGGCCAGCAAAACTGTAACAGCATCAAACGTTTAGACACCGATGAGTCGAGAGACTTCATGGTGACGGAAAACTACGTCATGCATTTCAATAAATCAGTAAACACAACTGTAAGAACTACATTCAAGAATCTATATATTTTAATTACTTGCCATCATGTACAAATATCTTGCATACAGACTACTAAATGCAGATTTTCCGGCCTAATGTGACACAAATCTGGTTTCTATTAAAGGCACCAAGGAGAAAATCGTGAAGTAAATGTAAACAAGCGTGCGCGAAAAGCATTGGCCGCGCGGGCGCCGAAAGTTAAAGTGATCGCGATGCACTTAATTACCCGTGACGGAGAAAAGACAGATGGCGGCTGCGCACGTTCACGCGCACATGCACGCAAGCTTGAGGCCAGCAAAAGCCTCTGGTAGCACTTTGAAAACCCCCTTACTAAAAGTCGAGCAAGCAGCGCATGCGCTGCTCTAGGCTCGACCTAATAAAAACTTATTGAAACTAAAGTCTGTGTTGGTTATTGAGAGCTTAGCGGATGTGGGACCTCCACCAAAAATTGCAAGATATCATGTCTTCCCTATTTAGAGAGTGCATATGGTTAAATATACTTGAAATAGGGCAGATGGGACGTCTACTCCAAAGTAGCTGATATCCTGTCTGTTTTATTTAGAGCACATACATGATAGAGTGGATGGGACATCCTCCAATTTTAGCCAAATTTCCTTCATGGGACAGAAGCTGCCAGAAAGATCAAAACGTGGCATGCTATTGCTCAAGCGAACTTTACAATTAGATTTTACCACAGTAAATGGTACTCGTGTCTAAAAATGTTTTGGATTATTATACTTTAACCCATTAAGTGTTTGCCTGATGTTCTTATAAGCCACATAAAGAGCATACAGAATGTGAGCTTTTGGAGCTAAGTGTAAGATGAGCAATGAGAAAGACCTTTGTCAGTTGTCTGTTACGTGCGACAGTCACAATCCTGAATGGAAGAATTAAATTGCAAACATACACAGCTGACTGGCTTATTTGGTTTATTTTAATGATATGTGGCAGGACAGGAAAGCTAAAAAAAAACTTTCATTCATTTTAGAGCTATACTGTGGCACATATGAAATGTTATCGTGCAGATGTGCACACCTGCACTTTGATCTAGTCTACATACGTTTTGTAAACACTGCGGATATATTACCAACTTGCAGTGAACTAGTTGTGCTGCGTCTGGGTTTTTCAGCTGCTTTGGCTATTGCTATCCTTTATTTTTCTTGGCATCTCCACTTGGCACCAATCCCTCTCTGCATCTCTGCCACACACCGAGTAATACCCCTAAACCCATCTGCAAATCACAAAAAACACAGCTTTTCCACGGTTCCCAGCTCTATTTGCTCGTATGCACTGCACACTACTGAAAACTAGTGTCTTACTGCTTGCCTCAACCAATCAACACCATCAGCGTCCGTAGGGAGCATCTCAGAGCCAGAAGACGTGTCACCATTCTGCTTGTGAAGACGTGTCACCATTCTGCTTGTGAAGACGTGTCACCATTCTGCTTGTGAGTTTCTTGCTGGTGAACCCTCATGTACTCTCACTGGAACCAGCTCCTTAGTGACATGGAAAGACAATTCTAGTTTGCGGAAAGGTGGGAGCTCCTTGTAGCCCTCTCTGCTAAGATACCCTCCCTTTCCTTTCCATGTGCTTGATAACAGCTTAACATGGAATCCAATCATGACACAATCAGTACTGAGGTTTGACTCTGAGTCTCATCTGAAGAACTACCAAGAAATTCTGCAACACGTGAGGTTAGGGGTAATACTCCAGTTGTCTTTTGGTCTGAGATTAAATCCTTGCCTATCGACTCTAGACTGCTCGTAGTTTGCTGAAATAGTCGGTTTCAGCTATCATGTCTTGAGGTGCACTGTCATTAAAGAGGATCTAGAGCTGGGTCTATTTTCCAAACCACCCTGCTTATTTTGCAGTATTATGTTCTCTATCTTTCTAACTCCCGTTGGACATAACACTGTCAAATGGCCAGATTCACCGAAATTTGCAACAATTTAATTCAGAAACTGTGCAAGACTGAAAAAAACGCCTTTCAGATGGAAAATGGACAAATGTCAATTAAAACGAGAATTAAAACATTACATGGGGGATGCAGCAGTTTGTGAGAGGAATATAAGACTTTAGAGACCAGACTGCCATTTGCGCAAGGAATGATGGGAGTTCTCATCTAGGACAGGGTCGAAACTTAAAGAGGCAGACCTCGTTTTAAAATGTGTAAGGGCTTCTGCTATAATATGCAATCTGAAAAGGGAATATTTTAATATAAGGTTTCACGTGTTGCCAGCACCCTAACTGCCACATCAGCGCAAAAAATGCATTCCAGACACAGGTACTATTCAGTGGCGGCTGGTGCATTTTAAAAGAGGTGAGGCAGAAAGCTATGAGTAGAATATAAATTGCGAGCAAGCGTGAATCAAAGACTGGGAGGAATGTGGGCAGGGGTTCTTCCCTTGCAAGAAAATTAGAGAATAAATGGGTGCAAATTGTGCATTTTAAGCATATCTTTCAAGAATACTTGCTACAATTTATTGAAATAAAAGGGGCATATAGACTTGCAAAGACTCACCACTCTCCATACACTCATGCAGTTACATCACTCCCCCTGCACTCGCACAGACATTGATCCACTTAACCCTGCAATCACAGACACGCACTGCTTCGCTCACACAAGCACACCGTTCTCCCTGCAGTCACGGGCAGACCATCCACAAGGTCACAGAACTCACACAGGTACACCGTTCACTCGTACAGTCTTACCACTCACCCAGTGAACTGTCATTGCGCACCGCTCACCCTGCACTCATACATGCACGCACCTGACTCTACAGGCACAACTTTCACTCTGCAACACTCCCTATCACCATCCGCCCTGTACACACACAGACCCCAGGCTGCCAAAGCACTAAACCCTCCCTGCACCCGCCTAGGCCAGCAGAGTCCAGTGTGAGTACTCCTGCAGTATGTGTTGGGGATGGAGTTTGTTGTGGAAGGCGAGCAGAGGAACAACAAGGCTGCAGGAGACAGGGAGGCCACATTGATAACCCCTGGGAAGTGCCAGTTGGGGGCAGAGCATACATTGTCTGTCCTCTGCCACCTCCCTTCAGACTCTGCAGGAGACTGGCCTTTTTGAAGATAATGGGGGCTGTAAAAGTGACTGTCACCTACCTGTGGGTTTGCCACCAGGCTGGTTTTCTACCAGCCTGATCATTGTAAAGTCCAGGCCAATAGAAACTTTGGGAAAATGACGGAAAGCCGGTATTTTTCCACAGTGAATATTTAAAACAGCAAAAAAGAAGAAAGCACTTTAAAACGTGCTCTAGCTCTCCTGAAAATGATCTCTGACCGAGTAAAGTATGAACACATAGTACTTCACATTCCAAATTAGGAAAGGGGGTTGACATAGTAAAATCGTTAGCTGGCCCAGCTGACATCTGGCCATGTGTTTGAATCCTGTAGTTTTGATTTCATCCTTCCGAGGTTGATAAAAGAGTATTCCATTGCTTTTAGTCATTACACCACCCTGTTTCTGATAGCAAACCTTATGAGGCGCTACAAAAACCTGCCAGTCAAGGAAGCTTCGTTCCCAACACTCGGAGCACATCCTACTACCAGTCCTCAATAATGACAGTGAATAAGCACTACAATGCCATACCAATGGCAGATAGCACTATAGGACATCAGGGCGAGACAAAGACCGGGGACAAATAACACGAGTCCAAATCATTTGGCAGTAAACAAGCGGGAAAAAGAAAAAGAAACAACATGATCGCACACATTCCCCTTTTTAAAAACAAGCACATGCCCATTGTCACTCTTAGCGATACACATCAAGCCAAAAGCAAGCTTTTCAGACATTTCTTGGCCTTGGGGTGCTGTGCGCATCACTGTGGCTGACTGAGGCCTCTGTACCGAGATGGATGGATGTGAGAAGCGCTCTCTGCCATCAGCAAGCAGATGATGGGGTAAAAACCATACAACGAAAGCAACGCAGCAGCTAAAGTCAGAGACACAAATACAACGTTACTATTCAAATAAAGGTAAACTTTGAATGAGACGACTTCAGCCCTTTCACAGGAGCGAAGGAAAAGGGTTAATGCTTTGGTGGTGTAGCTCCTTGAAGCGCTTGGCCACGGGTACACAACAGTGAGCACACCTCGCCTTCTGACTCGAGCTCCAATTATGCAGTGACAGGTTGCGACGGGGCAGGTGGGTTGTCCTGGTGTTTACCCCTCATGGGGTGAAGGGGTAACTGGAGAACCCTGAGGTGCAGGGATAGCGAGAGAGTGCAACGCGTTTGTGGGAGATGGGGCGGGGGGATGAGGGAGACGTCTGGGGGATACACGTGCGGCAAGTGATGGGCGGGAACACAGGCAGTGCACACAGCAGCAGCAAAGTCTCACTGTCTGACAGGGGCTGTGAAAGAGGCTCTGAAAAATGTATAAACGGGGAGGCGGGTAATTGTATTCTCTTCAATGTCTCCCAGTCACGCCGTACTTTATAAGGTGAGGCACACACACTTATACCGGCAGCTATCGCCGAGTGGTTACAAGCGGCCACTCCGCCCTTTATTTGTACCGTCGGGGCGCGCCCGGCCCTCTGAGTGTGGAAGCCATACAAAGTATAGTAGAGGCCGGGTGGCACTCTACGAGGGCACGATGCTGACCTATGGCTGTTGCTGTATCACGTGACAGACGACAGGGGGCGATCCAGCAACAGCCATGGCAAGTGGAAGCCAGGGATAGGATGTTGAACTAGTCAGAATGCATTAGGTATTTCAATAGGTATCACACTTCACGTGTCACCTGCACCACCGGAAACGCTATTACTAAAAGGTCCTGAATGAGAACAGTTAGTTTTCACAATCCACATACCAGTTAAGCCCCCACCTTTCCCCGTGTCTCCAAACTGCAAGGAATTCCTTCACCCGCACAGACGAAATGAAAAATACAAGACGGAAAAGCAGGGAGTTATGTGTAAATGTGTGACATTTATGTGTCAAGTTTCACAGTGCTGTGCACTTAGTGACACATGAGCTCCTGTGTGAGCAGACCGAGGCCTGGGAACATCCGGTGGCATCCCTTCCCTCTTCATTTAGGAAGGGTCTGGATGACTCTGTTTCGACTGCTCCCTTGACCCAAACTAGTATAAACAAGCACGGAGGAGCGGGGCGAGCGAGCGCGGCAGCCTGCAAAGCAGTCCCAAAAACGCTCGTGCGTCGTGGCTGGCCTTTGGATGAGTACGCGCGGCAGACATGTGTTTCCACTTATCGCGCCCGCGTCTGGGCACGATAATTGGAAACACATGTTTGCCGCGCGTACCCATCTCAAAAAGGCCAGCCACGACGCACGAGCGTTTCTTGGACTGCTTTGAAAACTCACTTACAATAAGTCTTCGCCTCTAAGCAGCGCTTGCGCGCTACTCGAGGCTCGACCTAAAAACCAGGGGGATATTCACAAGGAAGTGGCACACTTTGAATGACACGTGTGCAGACGCCGGGTTACGTCACACGCACCACAACCATAGCTGCCAAGGTTTCAGACTGCTTATGTGTGACATTTTCATAATTCCAGTGTAATTATGAATGACATTCAGCGAATATGAGTGACACTTTCTCGCGAGCAAAATCAAGGAATGAAGACGAGGGAAACGTTTAAATAACAAACTACACCCATTTGAGCAACAAGAAACTCTAAGATCTTAAAAAGGCTTGCAAAGCACCTAATCGTACTGCAGACAGTGACTCACTGCAATGCAGAGCTCTCAGCTGTACTAACTTTACTTATGAAGCTGAACACGATTTTGTGCAGACGGAAGACAGTGCGATTGCTGCAAACTAGAGCCCTCAGCCGTAGCTGCCAAGTTTTCTGCTGCCTCATAAGCGACATTTAAATGTTTTCAGTGTCCTCATGAGTGACATTCCAATGCCACAAGTCACACTATGAGCAAGATTTCATTGCAAGAACAAATGCATTATCTCACCCGCATTGAGATAAATTATAGAAATGACACTTTTTTGTGTGCAATGTAATGGTCTAGAAACGCCCATAACAGAGATCAACATCTTTCATTTGCTCATTTAAGGGCAATATCTTAAATCCTTCTTTCAATAAGATAAGCCTGAATTTTTAAGAGTTTGTTCTGAAGCAAAAACAGAATGGTGTTGTTTTGAGACCGCTTGAGTTTGTGTCCCCTGCCCTTTGAAAATGTTGAAATAATTTATGCAGTATGGTGACAAAACGAGAGGGGTGCAATGTACAGCAGGCAAGAGAAAAACAGTGCTGTTCTATTACAGGCCAGCACAATCACTAAATATGTGCTAATCTGCCCATTAGTTCTGTCCTAGCATTGCAAGGTGATGGTTCAAACTTAGGTAACAGGGTAAAGGAGCAGTACTTTACAGAGTGCAACTTCAGATAATGGAAATAAATGCCACTTTGAGAGATCAGCACACTTGCTAACAGGAACCAGCTGGATGCATGAAGCTGGTCTAGTTCTCCCCACTCTTTCTGCCCAATTTCCCTCATCCCATTCTCTCACTTGCGCTCTCTTCCCTTGCTCTTTCATCCACTCTTCCTTTCTCAAACTTCTCTCACTGTTTGCTTTTCCTCCTTTCTCTTCTCTGCATGCTCCTTCCTTGCGCTTCCATCCATTCTTCTCCTTTCTCACACTGTTCTCTCTGCCCGCTTTTTCTCCTTAACTTTTATTCTCTCCTCTGTATTCTCTGTTCATCTGTCTCCCCTCCATCTACTTTCCTGTTTCTTCTATATGGCTCTTTTCCACTCGATTTCCTCTTTTTATTGGTTCACCTTCTTACTTTCACTTCTTACTTAAGTTGCACACTTTGTCTCTCTCACTCCTCCATCCTCACTGTCTTTCTCTCATGCTTTCTTACCTAGTTCTGTCCTCTCCCCTCTCCCTTGATTCCTCCTACATCTTTTCTTTCTCACTCCTTTAGTCTACTTCTGCAGCAGTGATGGCATTGCTCACTATAATCTGTGGTGGGCTAGTACGTTGGTTGGTTCATGCACCCCAGCAACTAACTGCAGAGGCACAAATAAACAAAAAACACCACTGCCATAACCACTAACCTTTGACTCAAAAAGATCTTAATTTCAATTAAAAAAATTAATCTAACCTATACTGAGAGGACTTTTTGGTCTCTCCATAGCACTCAAGTGAAAATGAAATGCCTTTCTGTATTTGAAGTTGAAGGCATTGAGTAAATTTAGTAATTTCTATAATACACAAAAAATGCATTGCATTTGTTAGTATCTCAGTGTTAATCGATCCAGTTTTCAAGTGCATTGCTATTTACATTACATTAGCTGCAATTCCCACAATAAAAACGTCTGCATTTTTCATAGTATTTTTTTGTAGTAATGTTTCCTCACCAGTACTTTGGTAGCCATAGTTCATTCAGGGCTCCTGTTCTCTTCTAAACTCCTCGTCTGCATTGTTGGATTAAAATGAAACATCCCTGAGCTCAAGGAGCGAGGCCTAAAACCTACAGAGCTTCTTAACTAGATGTGCTGTGAACATCGAACTCCCAGGTTTTTAATTGCTGGACTGTAACCAGCAAATAAGGAGACAGTCCTTTCTGTGTCCCCGAAGTAGTAAGGAAAGTGAGCGCTGCATGCCGTAAAAACAGCTGCTGGCAACAGGGAAGGTGCCACCCCCAGGGGATTAATGTACATATGCAAAGGGAACGAACTACAGAGGCCTCATGACAGGGTCCTGCGGGGTCTCAGTTGATCTTAATCAATGTCAGTTAGCTCAGCTCTGAGCCCAACCTGCCACGGCACCAGCGCGCAGTTCTACTTAACTTGCAGGCTCAGGCAGCCTGCTAAAATTAAATTATTATTAATGTTGTAAATCATAATGTCAGAAAGCAACATGAATTGTCAGACCTGAGTTGCGGATGGGACGAGAGTGATCTCTTCTTTAAGCACGGCATTGTGGAGGCACTCAGATTTCTAGAGATCTTCCCTCTGCACAGATGACTGTCCGACCTCTTCTGCTGAGTGCTCTCCCTGTGGTCCCGCATGATGATGGGGCAACAAACTACTGGCGGCACACAGGCTGGAAGTAGTGCGCCCAAGAAACATTACTGCCTGCGTTTAATTGCCGCCTTTCTACTAGTGACTCTTCCTGTTGGAAAATAGAGAGTCACGTGACGGCACGTAACGTGAGGCCGCCGCAGCCGGCTCTAGCTGAGTGAGTCTAAGCAGCAGTGGACTGCAAATGTTGAATATGCGGCCTGCGCACCAGAGCCCCCTGGACGGCGCAACCCACTACATTGATCTAGTCTGCACCAGCCAGCAAAGCACTGCACAAACTGACGGCTGGGACGAGTCTTCTACCAATTTAAATGATGGACTTCAGAAAAAGCAAAGGAACTGTTATCCACACACGAGCTGATACGGAAGGCACAGCGCATGGTATTCCTAGCCAGGGCCTCTGCTGCTATATTTAGCATGTATTCACAAGTTCCTGAAAGTACAAGAGGCTCGCGATTCTCTGGTAAAAGTGAATTCTTTCATTCCTCAATATCCGTGGCTGTAACAAGGGCGCGTTTGTCACTCGGGTACCAATAAAATGGAGAAAGGCGTAAGAATGAAAGGAATTCGATCTTGGGAGGGAGCAGACCACAAACTCAGTACTGTGTGTAAAAGGCCGCTTTTATTGAAACAGGTGCGCATAACATACACATTCCTCGGCAAAACGCCTTACAAAACTAAACCTCACTAAATAACCATGTACCTGACCCTTGACCCCCGCCCCCTCCCCTAAAATTTTCTTTGTCCCCGCCCCCACCCCTACATTACAACCTTACCAAATACACAACAATGCAACACAATAATAACCCCTTAACATCCAACCCTCCGTTAAACAACTTCCCCCGCCTGCTTCTTTACCATCGTCAAACCCCGCTCATGCGTAACCTAACTATAACTTAACTTGCCTACCCTTCCCATGTCGATAACCCAATTCCAACAATAACCAAAAACCTCCGTCAACCCTGGAAAACTTCAAATAACCCCCGCACAGCACCTGTTCCAAGCGACAATATATAGCCATATCCCTGCACACCTGTCACAACCAAAAGCCGCCTAAAGCCTTAATCTAAGAAAAAGAAAAACCCCGAAAAACCGCCTAAAAAAACAGGTCGGGTGGGAGGGAAAAACTAGAATACACGCCTAAGCTCCCAGCCACCAGGTCACCAAACCTAAAATGGTGGCCGGGAGCGGGAGCCCAACCGCTTTATGATTGGGCTCTCATTGGGCTACAAAAATATGTAGCCCAAAATTAAAATGGCCGAGCCTGGCCCAGACTCCCCCCACTCCCACAGCCCCTCCCAAACTGCCCGGGGGGAGGACCTCCCTGCGGTCGGCCACTCCCTCCAAGCCCCCCTTGGGAGGGAGGGTGGGGGGAGGGAGCAGACCACAAACTCAGTACTGTGTGTAAAAGGCCGCTTTTATTGAAACAGGTGCGCATAACATACACATTCCTCGGCAAAACGCCTTACAAAACTAAACCTCACTAAATAACCATGTACCTGACCCTTGACCCCCGCCCCTAAAATTTTCTTTGTCCCCGCCCCCACCCCTACATTACAACCTTACCAAATACACAACAATGCAACACAATAATAACCCCTTAACATCCAACCCTCCATTAAACAACTTCCCCCGCCTGCTTCTTTACCATCGTCAAACCCCGCTCATGCGTAACCTAACTATAACTTAACTTGCCTATCCTTCCCATGTCGATAACCCAATTCCAACAATAACCAAAAACCTCCGTCAACCCTGGAAAACTTCAAATAACCCCCGCCACCCAGAAACAGGGGGGGGAGTGAAACTACCCCCCCCTTTCTGCCCCCCCAACTAGGCTGGCCGCTGTCCTTCTACCCGGAATGCGCCTGAACTTTAAAACACCTTGCCAACACCTCCCTAATCTCCAATAAATAGAGGTCCATGCCAAGCCGGGATAGATGCACCCCGTCATCCCTGAAAAAATCCACTGCTTCAAAACGTAGCTCCTTATGTGTAATTCTTCCAAAACCAAGGTGCCGGCAATACCGAGACATTTCAGAATTCACCTTCCTCCGTGCCCTGTCAATGGCCCTCGGGTTCAAAGCACCCCTCCACACTCTGCGCGGAACCAACTCTGTCCACAAAACGTGGCACCCTGCCCATCGCTCTTTTAAAGTCGACAAGACCTTCTTCATGGCCCTCATCAACACCACACCCTTAACCTCGCACAAATCGTTCTCACCCAGGTGAATCACCAACACGTCCGTGCACCGCCCCTGCACCATCCATCTATTAAGGCATGGTAACAATTCCTTCCACCGCATCCCACCTTTTCCTTTCCAAACAATGTTAAACAGCCGGTCGTTAAACCCCAACATTGCCCCAAAATAGCACCGGCATGCCTGGACCAGTGCGCATTTGATAAAAGAGTGCCACACGATCCAAATGGTCATTTCTTTCGCCTGGGGCCCGGCCACCGAAACTGTAACAAGAAAAAGGGGGTGAGACTCAAACCAAAGAGGATGACGCGTGCGCCTCCCCCGCATTCTACCTTACGTAGCGATGGTAACAATCTGACGACCAGCGCCCCAACCTCATTATGTCCCCCCTAGACCAGCCCCTGTTATGGGCCTCTGTTGCAGCCCCAATCCTGAAAGAGTGCGTCCCATACTCTGCCCCGTCTACCCCCATACTGCACAAGGCCTTCCGCAACACCATCCGCAGCTGGTAATCCGTAACCCTCTTCCCATTAGCATGTTGAAAAACCGCCACCGGCCCCACACCTTGTGACAGAGCATGCCAACGGCGCGCCCAATTTAGGGGGCACGTTGCGGCAGGCACCGCCGCTTGTAACCGAACCCCTTTGCCCAAACCCCTCTGGTCCGTTTTGGAACTGGCCAACCAAACATGTATCCCCTCATCCCCTATGGCCACATCGTCCCACCTCACACCATTTTTCACTTTGTTGCCCACAAGCTCAGACACCCGGAATGCCCCGAAGAACATCCATACCATAAGAGTCGAGAACAGACAGGCCTCAAAATCATCCTTGCAGACTGAAGGCAAAGCCTCAAGTATTCGCGATAGCTTCTGCCAGGTGAGGGGGTTACGCGCCGCACTCTCCCCCACCCCTCTCCCGAGCCCAACCTTCCAACATCCTCCTTCTCATTTCCCCTGCCGTCGGATTGTATCTCCATAATAGTTTCCCCATGAAGGCAATGCCTGCCAGTTTTCCCGCAATGGTCACTTTCGTGAGGCCCTTACCAATGAGTGCCAGAATGAACTGAATCACATCCTCCGACCGACGCCAGACCTCAGTTCGCTTACAAGCCCCTGACGCCAAGAAATCCCGCCAGGCCAGATTGCATGCTGCCCATGTAGAGGCCGCCAGCGAGCCTACCACCAGTTGTAGCGTCCTACGTTGCCTACATACCAAAGATGATCCGGCATTGGGGTCGGCGTCCTGTCCGCCTCCTTGGCGAGCCCACGGAATCTCCCCCACTGTGAACGAGACAAAGCATCAGCTATGTCATTGTCCACACCTGGTATATGCAATGCCCTAAAAGCAATGTCATGACGGAGGCAGCCAAGCACAAAAACCCGCAGCAACTTCAGAATTTGTTCATCTCTTGCGGACTGTCTGTTAATGACCTCCACCACCGCCATGTTGTCCACCCGAAACAAGACTTTCTTATGTGCCAACTCTTCGCCCCACAGTGTCAATGCCACCAGTAACGGGAAAAGCTCCAGGAAAGCTATGCTCCTCCCACCATCTTTCCACTGCTGTGGCCACTGCTCGGCGCACCACCTGCCCTGCCAGTAAAGGCCAAAGCCTTCCCCTCCTGCTGCATCGGAAAAGATCTGCACGTCCCACTGGACGTCCTCCTCCTGGCCAATGGCACACCATTGAAAGACTGCAGAAAAACTGACCACATGCGCAAATCCTCCTTCACCCCTGCTGATAAGCGAACATGGTGGTGAGGTAAATGCTGACCTGCCAGCGCCCGTCCCAACCGCCTGCAAAATGTCCTCCCTGCTCTGACCACCCTGCAAGCAAAGTTAAGATGACCGAGGAGCACCTGTATGTCCTTCACTGTCACCTTCCGTTTAGACAGCATTTCGTCCAACAATTGCAACATTCTTACTCATCTGGCAAGCGAGCCCGCATTGCCACTGAGTCAATTTCGATTCCCAAGAAGGACATAGCCGTGCAAGGACCCATTGTCTTCTCGGGTGCTAACGGCACCCCCATGTCACCCATGAGCTCATGGAAGGTGTCCAGGGCTGCCTGGCACTCCGTGAAGCCTGGTGAACCGACAAAGAAGAAGTCGTCAAGGTAGTGCGTCACCAATGTGTGACCTGTGTGTCGCGTGAAGTACCACTGCAAAAATGTGCTAAAGCATTCAAATAAAGCACATGACATAGAACAACCCATCGGTAGAGCTTTGTCCACGTACCATTTCCCCTCAAAATGGATACCCAGAAGATCCCAATCATCTGGATGGACTGGAAGCAACCGAAAAGCCGACTTTATGTCACACTTTGCCATCTCTGCAGTCGCGCCCGCGGTCACAACTAGTGACATGGCCACGTCAACTGAGGAATAAGAAACTGAGGCCGCCTCCTCATCAATGAAATCGTTAACTGAGGACTCCTCGGGCCAGGAAAGGTGCTGAATCAACCTGTATTGTCCCTCCTCCTTTTTGGGCACAACCCCGATCGGTGATATGATCAGGTTTTCCGTTGGCCAATCGTCGAAGGGGCCCGCCATTCTCCCTTCGCGCACCTCCTTGTTCAGTTTCTCTTGTACCACCACCCTGTGTTCCGCCACCGATTTTAAGTTGTCCGCCCACCTTCTCTGTCGTGGACCCCGATAGCCCAAATGAAACCCCCACTGAAACCCTTCAATCAAAACCTTTCCTGCTCCCTGATCCCCATACCCCCGCAGGCCCTCCACCAGTTTCGCTAGTCTAACTGGCATAGGAGCTTTTGGGCCCAGTGCCCTGCAAGCCCTTGCCCCCCCTATTGCTCTGGAATTGCTGTGAGGGGCCAGGGGTGTCGTTACCTGACTGCTGCCATTGCTGGTTTCCCTGTGGTTTGACGCCCCAACAGTTAACAAGGGGGTGGCGCTTCCCACACTTTGAACACTCATGCCGAAACCTGCAGTATTCTCTTGTGCATAGGCCCTTATTAAAGTCCCAGCACGCTCCTGTCCCTGTTTGCGGTGTCCCTGCGCCTCCCACCCCTCCCCGGGTGGGCTTCCCCTGAAAGGGCCGGTACACCAATGGCAGCCCGCTAGCTGTGAACACAGTCTTACCACCGGTGGCCGACCCCATGGTGTGCTGCCACAAATCCGTGTCCAGTTCCCCCATTTGGCCTCCGAGTCCCATGCCATGCGTGCCCTAAACTCCTCATCATATTGCACCCAAGCGTATCCGCCCCCGTAATCTGTACCTTTCTAATCACATCCATATATTTAAACAGGGCTACGCAGCGCTCAGGAAACCTTTCACAATACACAATGGCATAAATCAAAAACGCTGCAGTCCAATTCTCTATGGTCACAGGCACCTTAGGCCTTTTGGCCAGCTCATATTCTTCCTCCTTAGAACCCTCTTTGGACCACACCTCCCTGTGTAAGAGCTTCAACAATTCCACGTATTCCCCTTTCCAAATACGTTCCTTGGTCGCCAGCATTAAATGCGCCCCCAGAGGTTTCGTCACACCCATATAGGGCAATTTCTTAATCTTCAATTCTTTGCTCAGTAAGGGTTCCTTGCCCCCCACCGCCGTCTCTGTATTTGTCCCGCTCTCCCCCCTTGCCCCCTGAGCTGCACCCCCTCCTCTGGCCCTACCCCAGTGTCCTTCACATAAGTTCCTCTGTGCAGTCTCCCGTCCCTCAGCCCCCACCCCTTCCCCCCCGTCCCCACAGACACCATTTTTGGTTTGGCCTGTGCGTTACCACACTCACCTGGCTCTAAGGAGGGTGGCCGGACCGGCGCCGACCACCTAGCCACCGCCTCCGCATGATCCACTGGCCGAGGAGCCCTCACCAAGGGGCCGCGCTCTCTCCTGGATCCAGATGCCCCTGCCTTCTTGTGCGGCGCCACCGCCGGTGCCTGTAAAATACTATGACACACATGAGAGGGCCCCCCCCATCTCATCATCCCTCCATTCCCCCTCTTCAGGGGTATCCTCGTCATAGTCAAGCACAATGGGCTCCTCCCCTTGGAGCAGCCCCGGCTCAAACTCCACACACCGGGCCTTACCGGGTCCCCCTTGCCCTGTGCTGGCCGTAACGGCCCCCTTCTGTAATCCATGCGGGGGAGCCGACTGTACTCGCCGGTACTCCCCCCTGCGTTGACCTCTGTCCAGATCCCTCTCCGCGGATACGGCCGACCAACATGCTCCGCTTGTCGTTGGGGCCAGCGAGGTCGTGCTGGACCTTCGTGTGCTGGCCGCGACGGGATCCCCCGCCGGTACGGATTGCGCCGTGCAGGGCTCTATCCTCCCTTCACCTCGGTGTACTTGGGCCACACCCTGCCCTACCGAGTCCGCAACACTGCAACACGCCCTGACCTGCAAAGCAAAAGTTTGGACTGATGTGCTGGGACCCTCACCTCTGCCTGGCACCCCCTCACCCCGCATACAAGACGAGCCCTCTCCCGCTCGCCTGTCGCTGTCCTGTCCTAACTGGCCAGGACGTCCCGGAAGGGGGGGTCCCCCCCTTCCTCGTCCCCACTCCAGTCCAACATTGCCTGCACCACCGCTGAAGCGGGCCCCCAGCCCCGGCCCGCACTTCCCCCCCCCTCACGGCCCCTCTGAACCCCCCCCGGCCCTCCCTCCGGCCCCCTCCCTTCCCGCTGGCCTGATGGACCCACGTGCCCCCCGCGCCCCCGTGCGTGAAGACCTTCTGACCGGCCCCCACCTCCAATGCCCCGGACCCCTTCCGCCCATGCAGGAAATATATCCAACCCCTCCCAAGCCTGGCCCACCCCAGCCGGCTCCAACTCCCCAGCAACTACCCCCCCCCTCCGAAAAGGAAGTTCCCCCCCCCCGCCCCACTGAGGAAGCGCCCTGTCTGCCTTGAAGGCCCTGGTGGGCAACACTCTCTGCCAGCTCCCCCACCCTCCCACCTGTGCCCATTCCACTTCCCCCAGGGAGCTCCCCTCCACTGACAACCCCTCCCCTACTAACGAGCAAGGTGGAGAAAATAGCAGGGGGCTATAATTAGGCCCCCCAACGTCCTCCTCTTCCAAGCCGGCTAACAGGTCTTCCCCGCCCGCCCTCCCGCAGGGTTGCATAACCGCCCCACCCCCAGATACTGCCGGCGGGCCCGATGCCAAAAATGCGCCCCTCCCCCCGCGCTGCAGGTTCTCCCATCACTGGCCTGTGGAAGCGCAAGGGCCGGAAAACCCACTCCGCCCGCCTCCCCGCTACCGGAGCGCACTGCCAACATATCCCCCGAAGAAAACGGACCCCCGGCCCGCCCTGCCTCGCCCGCTGCATTACCCGCCCCCAGGAACTGCAAAGCGGGGAAACTCCGCTTGCTGCCCCGCCCTCCCCTACGCTTTCCCCGCGCTGCGGGTGTACTCACTGCCCTCTCCCGGAGCCAGGGCGCCGGGAGAGGTTCCACATCGCTGACGGCAACTCCGCCCCGCCCCGCCGCAGCACCTCCGCCCCCTCACACCAGCCCGCCCGACCCTCCAGACATTTCCCCCTTTCCTGACAGCAATACCGTAGACGGGGCCGCTTTTTTATCACGCGGGCGGCCCCTCTCACCGGCGATGTCCGGCGACGTTTAGGCGACTTGCAGGCGGCCACCGCCGCCGCTACGCCCGCCGAGGCCTGGCGCGCCGGGCGCGCTGGCCCTGCTCCAGCACCTATGACGAGGTCCATCCGGCCCGCCTCACTCAGGAGCCCGGAGGGCCTCCAAGACGCGATAGTCCTCCTGCGCCATGACGTCCCACAAAAACACTTGCCAAACTACTAACCCTAAGCTCCACAAAACTAGAATACACGCCTAAGCTCCCAGCCACCAGGTCACCAAACCTAAAATGGTGGCCGGGAGCGGGAGCCCAACCGCTTTATGATTGGGCTCCCATTGGGCTACAAAAATATGTAGCCCAAAATTAAAATGGCCGAGCCTGGCCCTGACTCCCCCCATTCCCACAGCCCCTCCCAAACTGCCCGGGGGGGGGGGGACCTCCCTGCGGTCGGCCACTCTCCCCCAAGCCCCCCTTCTCTTTTCTAAGAAAATGAATATCTTTGCTCCTGAACGCGTAAAGAGCATGTGGGCAACACGTTTTTCAAAATAACATCCGGGAAATGAAACCTGCCATGCCCTTCCAAGTAATATCATATTGCCAGTACTGTACTTATGGCTGAGGCTGAGTGCCCTATTAAAAGCGCTCACGTTTGGGTTCACACTAATGTCAAAAGTCTGGTTTATGTATTCGAGAGAAGAGAGGAAATACGCCATTTTGTGAAGCATTTTACATTTTTTTTTAAAACACGAATGGTTGCCTGTAAAACGTGTCCTGTTTCCCGGGCAGAGTGTTGCAGGAGTTGTGTTCTGATGTCAGGTGGCATACGTCACTGGGCGGTGAGGGGGCCCCCTGGAGCGCGGGGCCCCCTGCACCGCGGGGTCTGTGGGGGCCTGTGTTACGCCCCAATGTTTATCTACTTTTCTTAAACACACCTCATAGACTGGGCATAGCATCCCCACCTCCTTCATCATCTGACAATGTAGGAAGATTTTCAAAAACCTTCTACTCTTCAGGTCCTAGGCAATGTAGAAGTAAAGAAGCTTTCTTTTCAGCAGAAAAATTAGGACCACATACTTTAAAATAATTTTTGAACTCCTTTTTCCACTTAGACCACTTTAAAATTGGTTGGCCGGGAGTTGATAAAAAAGAATAGAGGTGGAGAAATGTTATGCATTGTAGTATAGTGTACAAGAAGGAATGAAAACAAAAAAAACACCGGTATCCGAATTGATACCCTAGAGGAGGAATCCCGGTACTCTACACGGTACCCAAAATTCCAAATACCTGTAGGCAAATAGCAATCCTATAAAGAGGAATAATCCAACTCATCCAGCAGATGGCAGTACGGTGCTACATTTCTTAATGAAAAACGATGGAAATTACAAAGCAAATCCTTCCTGTAGCAATGATCCAATAAATCCAGTAGATTTCAGTGTGGTGCTACACTTCTTCCTGAAGTATGAAGGAAATGACAAACTATCTGTCCGGTATGACAAAGAGAAGAAAAGGCCATCTCTATGAGAAATACCAATATTGTGTTCGAGTCAAATGCGATGCAGCATTTTGCAGATGCGCGTTGATGTGCACAGCTTAGTTGCAGGTGGGAGCTGTGTGTTCCAATGGGCATGAGGAGGCAATTGGCAGTTAGTAACTACAAAATACTATGCCCACTTGAAGGAAAGGGAAGTCAGCCCTTTACTTTAGGATGTATAAAATTGTATACAGTTCAAAGAATAGCTGATGGAGGAGTATAACAATGATGCGTTAGTATCACGATATGCAGCACACAAGTGCCAGCTCCACGGTTGAAAAGTTTGTAAAGTAATATGAATGTCGGCCAAAAGCAGACAATGTTAGCTATGGGGCGAGCTAACAATAGGTATAACGATTAGCTGTAAACAGAGTACCTCTTCCCAAAGGGAATCAAAGTTGGAGTTGAAGTCGACAGGGAGACGCAGGGTAGGATTCTTTGGTCGTCGCCAACTGTGAGGTTTATAATCCAAGGATAACTCAAGACTCCAGTAAATATGCTTGAAGCAGTATAGTTTATTGCCAGAAAAATGACTCCAACCTCCAGCTCTCAGTCCCAACTGTAATGATCTGAGTCCTGCGAGAGCGGAACCCAGAGCCTGGCCCAGAAGGGCTTCCAAACATTGTATCACCCTATGGCCAGGCGTGGCCAGAGGGATTAAATAAACAGGCAAGGTTCGCTCGGGGTCCTTCCGCCCATAGTCACTAAGCGGTGTCTGTCCTTATGTCCTGGTTTGTTCCTGAGGCCTGACTGGGCCTACTCACTCCGTGACACTTGCAACGAGGATGGTTGACATTTGACACCACCCATTCACCCTGTGGAAGGCGGGGACACCGGAAAAGCCACTGCGACTGCCGTTTTGCATATCGACGCAGGCCGGCTCTTCTGGCCCTGCCGTGCCGCCAGAACGACTGGCCGACATTGCAGTGCCTGGCGGCTGCCCCTGCTCTTGCCAGCAGTGTCCTGAACTGATTGCTTGGGTGCGGCGACGAAGAAACCACCGGTGCGCAACGACGCTGCTGAAGCGCGTCAACGAGGTACAGCAACCCCCCTCCAAATTGCCTCGCAGCTATGCGCTCACACGCGCACTGCTCCCTACACCATCTGAAAGCCCCAACCGCATCACAACACGTAGGCAGAAGAAGACCAACTCCCACGTGCCACTGCACTACCTACCAAGCCACAACAGGCCCCACACTGGTGTGTGTGACAAAGAAGGGAAAAGGAAAAAAAAGGGGGACAGGAAAAAGGAACAAACAAGAACAGAGACAGCTGGAGAGTTACTGGAAGACACAAGCACCCGCAATTATGACAGATGCAGTAGCGCGAGCAGGCCCACAGCAACCCCCACAGCTGGCGCAGCAGGCAGGTCACCAGCACATCCAACCTACCATGCAACACACCCAAATCAACCCGCTACCTCCGTTTAGCGAGCTTGTGGACCCCCACTGCGTCCCCCAGGTGGAAAGTATGGATTGGCCGCCTAGACAACTACTTCACCGCGACGCGGGAGATGGACAACACCATCAAAAGGTCCCTACTACTACATTTTGTGGGGGAGGAGATATACAAACTCTTTGCACACATGCCAAACACCAGAGCTGCGAATGACTACGACGCCGCAGTCAGAGCCCTGAATGCGCTCTTCGACCCTCAGCTGAATCCAGATTACGAGAGATTCAAGCTCCGACTAGCACGCCAAAGGGAAGGAGAATCAATGGACGCGTTTCACGCACGCCTGAGGGAGCTAGCCAGTACGTGCACAGCTGATGATCAAAACAAAGAAGTGAGGGCGCAAGTCATCCAAGGGTGCCGGAACAAGACCCTTCGGACCCTCATTCTCCGCCTGCCCGGAATCCCGCTAGAAGACATTCTAGTCATGGCAAGATCCCACGACCTGTCGGATGCAAGAGCGACAGAGATGGACATTGCCATCACCCAGCAGCCGGAAAAACCCACAACCATAAAAACGGAACGAGCAGATGCGCTTCGCACACCAGGCAGAGGGAACAGAGGGAAATGACCGGCGAAGAACACACCCGGATCGCGGTGTGGATACTGCAGGTGAGAAGAACACCCCCCAGAAGAATGCCCAGCACAAGGGCGAACGTGCTCAAAATGTGGCACCCCAAACCACTTCGCTGTTGCGTGCAGAGGTGGTCTGAGAAACAGAGGCACACGTGGAAGGAAACCGCCATCAAAGGCAGTAAGGCAACTGTCCCTTGAGGAACCCGAAAGCTCAAAAACAGCCAGAGCATCGCTACGACAGCGACACCGCCTGGAAGACTCATCCACGGAGGATAAAGGTGAGTGTTACCTCAGTTCATTTGCCAGTGACTTGAAACATCAGAGGTGCCCGCAACCCACGTGCGTTCATAGAAATCGCAGGATCCGTGTCACTGCATTTATTGACACTGGCACGTCCGTGAACGTGATGGGGAGCCAACAATACAAGCAACTACAACCAAGACCCCAGTTAACCCCGTCGCACGTCAAGATACTCACCTATGGAAGCCAGACACCCCTGCCTCTAAAAGTCAAGATGACCGTGCAAGTAAAGTCAGAAGGCCAATAGATTACAACAACGTTCCACATGGTAGATAGAGAAGCCGACATCCTAGTAGGGAGCCATATGGCAGAAGACTTAGGCCTCGTTACGTTCGCCCACGCAGTCAAAACCCTACAAACAGACGAAATACTGGAACTATTCCTGCAACTCTTCATGGGACTAGGGTGCATGAAAAGACCACCAGTCAAGTTGCACATCGACAAAGCTATAAAGCCAGTAGTGTTATGTCACAGACGTATCCCGTTTCACCTACGGCCGTTGGTCGAACAGGAGCTACACGATCTAGAGCAGCAAGGAGTGATTGAAAAGGTCACTGGCTCAACGCCCTAGGTCTCGCATATGGTAATAGCCGAAAAGCCGAAACAGCCCGGGAAAATAAGACTGTGTATTGACACGCGCCTGCCCAAGCAGGCGATCAAAAGAGAAAGGCACATAACGCCAACGGTTGACGACATCATAGCCGATTTGAACGGGTCCCGGTGGTTCTCTAAGCTAAACCTCAACGTGGGATACCACCAGCTGAGGCTAGCTGAGGAGAGCCAGTACATAACAACCTTCTCGACACACATAGGGCTGCGCCGATATAAGCGGCTGAACTTTAGAATTTCGTTTGCCGACGAAATATTCCAAAACGCTGTTCGGGAAATCCTATCAGGCCTCCAAGGAGTATTAAACGTCAGTGATGACATCTTAATACACTTGTCAACCATTGAAGAACACTGCCGTCACCTTCGTGCAACTCTGCAACGGCTGTCTGACCACGGAGTAACCCTCCACAAAGACAACGTTCTTTCAGAGTTCAATCAAATTCTTTGGGTATGTTTTCAGCCAGTACGGAGTACAAGTGGACCCACCGAAACAGCAAGTCCCAGCACCAACCACAGTATCAGAAGTGCAGAGTTTTCTCGGGATGGCCACGTACTGCGGGCGGTTCATACCCAACCTAGCCACGATAGCTGAGCCCCTGAGAGCCCTCACAAAGAAAGACGCCGCGTGGGACAATGAAGAGGACGAAGCATTTCGGAAGGTCAAGGAGGCATCACTCGGAGCCACCCGAGCTACCTCACTCGGACGCCACCCGAGCTACAGAGCTGCTAACAGATGCCAGCCCCGTGGGTCTTGGGGCAGTCCTCACACAAGAAATAGAACCAGGCAAATGGGCGCCCCTCGCATTCGCGAGCAAAGCTCTCACACCCAGCGAAGCACGCTACTCCCAAATCGAACGCGAAGCACTGGCGATTAAATGGGCCTGCAACCATTTTCATTTGTACGTCAGTGGGCACCCATTTAGAGTAGTGACCGACCATCAGCCACTATTCCCATTATTTCGAGGCACAGCCCCACATCCTCCGCTGAGGATTGAGCGATGGGCGATACAGTTGCAACACTACCAGATGGTGCTTGTGTATCGGCCCAGGGCGAAAAATCCTGCAAACTTTCTCTCGCGGCACCCACCAGATCCACTGGGAGAAGACAGCAACAATGAAGCAAAGACCGAAGAATATGTCGACATGGTTTCCCAATGGGCATGCCCCCGCGCTCTCACCATCGAGGAAATTGAGACAGCCACCAAAAGCGACCCCGGGCTAGAGGCAGCTGTGGATACCCTGGTACAAAACTGTCGACCCTGCCAACTCACAAGCAGCCAAGAATCACCCGCTCCTGTAATAACCGAGGAACCTGCCACAATCCCGTGGTCGCGGGTAAGCCTTGATTTTGGAAGCTTCCCAGATGGAAGAGTGACCGCCGTGCTCATCGATAGCTACTCCAAATATCCAATAGTGGAAGTGCTCGCATCTACATCATTCGCCCACCTACTACCAGTTCTAGAAAGAACATTTGCACTCTTCGGCTTGCCACACGAATTCAAAACAGACAACGGACCCCCTTTTCAAGGAGGGGAGTTAAAAGACTTGCTCACATCGCTGGGAGTGCGCCATCATCGGATCACACCCCAATTGCCGCAAGCCAATGGCGAAGCAGGGTGCTTCATGCGCACGTTGAATAAGATCCTACGCATTGCAGTGGCAGTGCAAGCTGACTCAAACAGCGCTACAACGATTCCTACTCGAATACCGCAGCACCCCTCACTGCACAACCCAGAGGTCCCCCGGGTCCCTGATGCTTGCCGGACACCAGCGGGACACAATCCATGTGGCTGAAAGCTGGGTCCCGGCAGCGTACGAGCCAGCTAGCGCTCAAACTCGATGGACTAGCAACAACGATGGACTAGGAACAATGATCGTGCCAGTCATTGACAAAGAGCTCAGTTTTAATTCGGAATCGACGCACAGGAGGAAAGTTCAGAACGGCCTACGAACCAGGACCATGGACTGTCCTGAGATCGAATGGAACCGCCATCACTGCCCAACGTGTCGCTGAAGTGGTCACCAGGAATGTAGCCTGGTTCCGGAAAATCCAGCAGTCAGACCATGAGGAAGTTAGCCCTGGAGACGCAGAAACCAGAGGTGTGTCATCCAGAGAGACGTCCCCTCTCCACACCGGAGAGCGAAGCCCGGCAGACCCTCCACGACCATTAACAGCCATCACTGAAGGAGACGAGAGTTTGATGACACCATCATCACAAAGCCCTCGCTCAAGCCAACGGTCTAGTCAATGGCGCTACAACCTGAGGCCAAACCCAGCACCCAGTCAGAGACTCAAAGACTTTATTTGTTAACTTATTGTTATCCTGATTTAAATACCAACTTGGGAAGGGATGTAATGATCCGAGTCCTGCGAGAGCGGAACCCGGAGCCTCGCCCGGCCCGGCCTGGCCAAACAGGCGTGGCCAGAGGGATTAAATAAACGGGCAAGGATCGCTCTGGGTCCTTCCACCAATAGTCACTAAGCGGTGTCTGTGTCATTATGTCCTGGTTTGTTCCTGAGGCCTGACCGGGCCTACTTACTCCGTAACACCAACCTCCTCCAGACTTCAAGCAATAACAATTCCAAAACAGAATCAACATTTCCGGGTGCATGCACCTCTCACCTGTCCCATTACCTCGGCGATTGTCAGGGTTCACTAGCCACTGTATAATAAAGGTGCCCCCACCTGTCTGCCAATCACGCTGCCACCTTTCAGCATGCCAACACCTATTTCATCGTAAGGGATGTGTAACAGGTCAGTTCTGAGGAAGGTGGGAGAGACGGGGGTGCCCACTGCGTTGATGTAGGTCTGGCCACCGAGGACGATGCAGGGCCTAGCAGGGGTGGCCCTTGGAGGTGAACTACTGGGCTGGAGAAATTCTAGCAGTTTTGTGCCCGCTTTGCAGCAACAACGAAAGCCAACAGTTGGTGGGGAGGAGCCGGCAATGGACCAGATGCGATCCCCCATCCCCCACGAAAGTGAACATTGGAAAAACATGGAGCCACCATAAGAGGAAATGTTTTTTTGTTTTTTTTGCAACAACTGGTCATACCTACTCATTGCCATAGGTGGAGCAATGTGATGCGAGGGGAAAGGCGAAGGGAGGTGGTGCCTCGAGAGGAAAAAAAACCAAAAGGGCACAAGAAGGGATAAGGGAGGTGACGGGGAGTTGTGCAAACAAGGACATCCCTTGTGTGGGCCTCAGTGGCACTTCTGCCGATGGGAGAAGAGAAGGAATATGTTAACAAGGAGGGTACACTAATGCCCGAAACTGGTGATTTCGGTGAGTTCTCCGAGGCTATGCGGAGATGGTTCAAGCAGTGGAATGGGCTGACTGGAAGCACACTGTCAGGGGTGATGAAGGGAATACATTTTTTTTTAAAATGGCAGCCGTATTAGAGTATGAGTGTCCCACAGAGGTGTGGGAGGGCTGTGTAGATGAATATAGGGGTGGAGAATGTACACTGAAGTGTGAACTGGAGCGGAAGACAGAGTTCATATATATTTTTATCCTAATGGAACAGGTTCGCAGGGGGGCGGATACAGTCAAGGGCTCTGGACAAGGCAAGGAGAGTGCGGATGGAAAGAGGATTAGGCCAGAGGAGAATATTGTGAACTGGTTGGTTGCACTTACCTTGTTACTAGCCATAATTGGCTGCAATATGATTTGGCCTTCCGCCAACGAAGGGAGGGGACACGAGGCACGTCTTGGGTTCGGAGAGAGGTGGAAGAATGGATACAACATATGGGGTCTGGTACAGGACATGGGGTGAGGTCATATGGGGCAGGATTGAGAATGCGGCAGGGGCCCACGATAATATGGAGGTATGGCTTGCAGGTAAATGCTATGCCAACACAGCTTCTGGCAAGCACTAATTGAAGAATTGCTTGACAGTTACCTGCTGGCTTTAGGCAATCACCGGCAAGTCAGGTTCAAATACAACCTTCTGTCTCCTGCGTGTCAACTGAACCCATAGGAGGTTCTCAGCAGCAAGCGTCTGTGATGGGGCCAAGTCAAGAGCCTTTTTAGTGGGCCTGTGTCAACACCACACTGGGATGGGTTCAGTACAGCAGCAAACATGTGGGGGTCAGGCCCAGCAATAACTGTTTGCAATGGCGAGATGACAGCTGGTATTGGGGGGGCCTACACAAGAGCTAGGTAATAGGCCCAGCAACAACTGTTTGGATGGCGAGACGACAGCTGGTATTGGGGGGGGCCCACACAACAGCTAGGTAATATTCGGATTCGAAAAGGGGCAGCCGATGGCAGGTTCATTCAGGGTATGTACCATCCCACAAGGTATTCCTGTGCCAAGGCACGAGTGGAATTGTTATGGGAGCCAGGGGGGTAGTGGGGGTAATGTAATGTAGGTGACAGCATTGATTTGAAGTCTCATGGTGAGGTTGGTGTCCAGGGTGATGCCCAGGTTTCTGGCGTGGTCGGAGGGTGAGAGCGTGGGGCCTACCTTTGTGGGCCACCAGAGGGAGTCCCAGGGTGATTTATTGTTGCCAAATATCACTAATTCTGTCTCGTCAGCGTTCAGTTTAATGTAGGTGTCTCTCATCCAGTTGGTCATCCAGTTTTGAAATTACTTTTGATGATGTTGGGATCTTCTGAAATGGATAGAATGAATTGGGTGCTGTCGGCGTAGGAGATGATGTGAAGTTGGTGGGTCGAAATGATGCTTGCTAGAGGAGTCATGTATACTTTGGAGAGAGTGGGGCTGAGTGAAGAGCCTTGCGGGACTCCGCGGATGAGGTTCTGCGGTTCTGAGGTGAATGGAGGGAGCATAACCCGTTGCGTTCTTCTGAAGCAAACGGGGGGAGCGTGACCCGTTGTGTTCTTCTGGTCAGAAAGGAGGCTATCCAAATGAGAACTAGTCTTTGGATTCTGTTTTTTTGGGGGTCCAGAGATGGGTGTTCTGTGGGAGGCTGTGTCAAAGGCAGTGGAGAGGTCCAGGAGGAGGAGTGCAGCAGTGTGGCCGCGATCTAGTATGGTGCGAATGTCTTCTGAAGTTGCGATGATGGTTGTCTTGGTACTGTGGTTGTTGCGGAATCCTGAGAGAGAGCTGACTAGGAGTTTGTGGTTTTCATTGGGGGTAGGAGTGGAATTGACTTTGTGCCTAAGAATATAGGGATTTCTTCCCAGCTTAAAATAAACCACTAACTGCCTTGGCTTGGAGGGTGCAATAATGGTATGCTCTAAAAATATTTCTAGGTGTTATGGAACTCAATGGCCTCTGCCTAAATTCCATTTGGGCACAAGCCTAGGTTTGGCTAAGCATTCTTAATTAATTTGTGGCACTAAACAATTTTCAATACTGATAGAGTGCATCTTTGGTTACAGGTGGAAGAATTGTGGCCCAGCTATGGTAGGGGGGGGCTTGCTGATGGCGAAAGCTGCCAGCAACGCATGGCGATACTTACAAAGCGATCCTAGGACAAAGAGACAGGCAGTCAGAGGGAAACTGGTCTCCAGCTGCTAACGATCAGAGTCAATGGGGCACTGGCAGTATACTGCAAGGGCTTACAGTATTGAACAGGAAGGAAACTCTAAATGTCGGAGCCTCTGGCCAGAAGAATTTGGGACAAACGTGACTGGGTTGCCTTGTGGATTGGAAGCAGATGTTTGCCAGGAAGTGGAGGTTAAAAGGTTATTCCGGAAGTGAAAGGTCACCCAGCAGGCTGGAAGCAGACGCTTGCCTGGAACAAGAAGGTAAAATGGTACACCAGAGGTGCCTGGGCACCCAGCGGGCTGGAAGCAGGCGCTTTCCTGGAAATGGAAAGTAAAAAGGTACACCAGAAGTGAATGGTCATCCGGCGGGCTGGAAGCAGAAGCTTGCCCGGAAGTAAAAGGATAATGGGACACCGGAGTGAATGGTCACCCGGCAGGTTGGAAGCAGACGGTTACCCGGCAATAGAAGGTAAAAGGTTATACTGGAAGTAAAAGGTCACCTGACTGGGCTGGAAGCAGATGACATGTTGCCCAAGGCACTAGGGCCGAGGCAATTACAGAGCTCTAAATGTGAGGCATAGTTTTTATGGGTATGGTTAGGAGCACTGAATGTAGGACACAGTGCTCATGGGTATTTTTAAGGAATACACAGGCTCAGTAAGTAAAGAAAAGAAATGGTGTGTAAGGATCACTTGTAAATTGTAAATTGCCTAAATAAATTGCGGCCTCAATTCTTCCATAAAGATCGACCAGTGTGGTCTGAGTTTGTGGGATCCGGGAGGGCAACCAAGTGGGGGGTGCCTCCGCTGTGCCCCTTGGGCTAGCCACCCTTCTTGAAGGGGAGGGGATATTTCTAGACCGAGGGCCTTAGTGGAGGCCACCCCCAGGGAGCAGAGTCCGGGCTGGTAATAGAATGAGCTATAGAATGCATGGAATGTGTGTGAGTTCACTAGCAGGACTCGTGGTCCGGCCCAGTCATACATTTTGAGGGTAACTTGGGCCTCTTGGGGGTGGTGAGGATATTTAACTCCTGGATGGAGGTCAGAGCACCCTCTTTCTCCAGGGATTCAGCAAAGGAATACCCGCCCACACACCCGCATTAATTATGGGGATTAGAGTGTGCTACACCACTACATAATTGTCGCAGGGGCATATGGGACTTACAAAGCGGTCCTGCTTGGTTGAAAACTGGCCTAGGTCTGAAACAGGCCTGCAGCGGCTAACGGTCAGAGCTAATGGGGCACTGTCAGTATACTGCAAGGGCTTATGGTGTTGAACCAGAAGGAAAGTCTAAATGTCAGAGATTCTGGCCCAGAAGAATTTGGTACATAGGTGACTGGGTCACCTTGCTGGGTAGAATAACATGTTATGCCAGAAGTGAAAGGTCATCAGGTGGTTTGGAAGGGGTGGAAGCAGACTCTTGCCCGGAACAAAAGGTAAAATGGTACACCAGAAGTGCATGGGCACCCGGCGGGCTGGAGCAGACATGTGCCCAGAAATGGAAAGTAAAAAGGTACACCGGAAGTGAATGGTCACCCAGCGAACTGGAAGCAGACGCTTGCCCGGAAGTAAGTACACCAGAGTGAATGGTCACCCCACGGGTTGGGAGCAGATGATTACCCAGAAATAGAAGGTAAAAGGTTATACCGGAAGTAAAAGGTCACCCGGCTGGGCTGGAAGCAGATGATACGCTTGCCCAAGGCACGAGGGCCGAGGCAATTACAGAGCACTGAATGTAGGGCACAGAGCTCGTGGGTAATTTTAAGGAAGGCACAGGCTCAGTGAGTTAAGAAAAGAAATGGTGTGAAAGGATCGCTTGTAAGTTGGAAATTCCCTAAATAAACTGCGGCCTCAATTCTTCCATAAAGATTAACCAGTGTGGTCTGAGTTTGTGGGATCCAGGAGGGCGACCAAGTGGAGGGTGCCTCCGTTATGACAAACTATCCGTCCGGTATGACAATGAGAAGAAAAGGCCATCTCTATGAGAAATACCAGTATTGTGATGGAATCAAATGCGATGCAGCATTTTGCAGATGCGCGTTGATGTGCACAGCTTAGTTGCAGGTGGGAGCTGTGTGTTCCAATGGGCATGAGGAGGCAATTGGCAGTTAGTAACTACAAAATACTATGCCCCCTTGAAGGAAAGGGAAGTCAGCACTTTACTTTAGGATGTATAAAATTGTATACAGTTCAAAGAATAGCTGATGGAGGAGTATAACAATGATGCGTTAGTATCACGATATGCAGCACACAAGTGCCAGCTCCACACTTGAAAAGGTTGTAAAGTAATATGAATGTCATCCAAAAGCAGACAACGTTAGCTGAGGGGCGAGCTAAAAATAGGTATAACGATTAGCTGTAAACAGTACTTCTCCCATAGTGATTCAAAGTTGGAGTTGGAGTCCACAAGGAGACGCAGGGTAGTGATCGTCACCAACTGTGGTGTTTATAATACAAGGATAACTCAAGACTGCAGTAAATATGCTTGAGCAGGTATAGTTTATTGCCAGTAAAATAACTCCAACCTCCAGCTCTCAGTCACAACCTTCTCCAGGCTTCAAGCAATATACCATTCCAACACAGAATCAAAAATATAGACAACAATGATTTTACCCATAAGAACAAAGTAAATGCCACAGCCTATTAAACCTATGGGTCACTCTACAAAGTAAACAGCAGCTGCTGCTGCTGATAAATGACCCCATTCTTGACATTTGAAGAGCTGCTATTTGAATCCCTTGGTGAAGAACCAATCCCAGAATGGAAACTGCCCTCATTGCCGTCACAGATTGTAGTATGGGGAATGTATTAGAATGTTGGAATGTTCATTTATTGTTGTGTTTTAACTGTGTACTCGTGCATGGAGTGTACACTGGGAAGAAGGTTAGAATGGCATAGTCAGTTGCGGTTCGACCTTCAGACCAGGGGGATGCTCCATGTCGTTGGTGAAGCTTTTATGGACTAAAGACTTATTGAAGAAAGTTAACGGTGTAAGTCTCCACTTACTCCATTTGGCGACCATTCAGGAATTCACGCTTCAACCACCGGCGGACTTCATGCTGATCGGCCAGGGCATCGTTGGGAGTTCCTGGTTACCAGCGGCCGGGCACAGGAGGGCAGGTGCAGCCACACGTCAAGGACACAGGAGAAATCCCTGTCACTCCTGCTTTTGGGGTGAGGGGCACAGCTGCCGTAGTCCCCACATTTACCACGGCGGGTGCGCGCCGCTCGAGCATATGAGCGTGCACCTGAGCGACTGTGCGTGGTGAAGCTGGTCTGACGTTGATGTAGCTCTGACGCTACTCTCGTCGAACGTCAGCTGCCAGCAGGAAGGAGAACAGCGTCTCCTGTGCGTGGTGAAGCCTTCGGTGGCCTGATGTTGCTGTGGCTCCAACGCTACTCTCGTCATACGTCAGCTGCCGGCAGGAAGGAGAACAGCGCCTCCTAACGAGGGCGTAGGAGAGCAATAAAGCATCTCGTTTGTCACTGTTCGGAAGCGCGTGGAGGTATTTAAAGGATCTTTGACCTTTGGGAGCAACACGAAAGGAGGGGTGAGTGCTCCAGTGGTTTGAGGATTCTGCACATTAAACTGTGGCTCCTAATCTGATTTTCATAAGAAGCTGTTCAGGATTATTAGCTAAGAAAGGAAGAGGAGTTATTTGTTTAATGTTATTTTGTTTCCTTGCTGGTCATATATTTGATATAAACGATGGCAACGCCACATCAGATCATGCAACCTCCCCAATTTCTTGGTAAACCCGGGAAACCAACTATGATGTGGGCTGAATGGCTCAGATTATTCGAGAATCATTTGGTGGCCATTGACGCTACAGAATATACTCCAGCGCGTAAATATGCCTTATTGTTCGGAAGCCTGGGCCAAGCAGCGCAACGCATTTTTGACAGTTTGCCTCCGATACCTCCTCCTCAGGTCAGTCTGGGGACAGACAGTGGAATGTATATTTGGAGGCAATAGCCAGACTTAAGAAACAATTTTCAGATACTCCTAATATAATGCTGCAACGACATAACCTTTACAAGCGTAAGCAAATAGAAGGTGAGAAGGTGGAGGAATTCATATCAGCATTGAGTGTGTTAGCGACATCTTGTGGTTTTGGCCCTTTGTTGGATGACTACATTAGGGACTAGTTTGAGTTTAACTGTGCTTCGCACAAGATCAAAGAGAGGTTGCTGAGTAGTAAGAATACATCTCTAGCTGAAGTCATTGACTTAGCTTTGAGCATAGAAAGATCAGCGATTTCAACAAAGGCAATGCAATTGGAGTTGGTTCCAAGGGTTACTATGGTTTCTTCTCAGGACGAGGCCAATGAGGAAGGGTTATACACAGTGGGCACAACGGATAAATCTCAAAAGTCTATACAAAAAAAGGTTCAAGTTTTTCTACAGATGTGGTTCAAAATTTCATTTAAGCAATTCTGTGGGGTGCTCGGCCTTAGGCAAACGCTGTATAAATTGCAAGAAAGTAGGCCACTTTCAAAAGGTGTGCAGGGGTTATAAGAAGCCTATGAAGGTGGGCAGTGTGGATGTGGAGGCGGACGTATGCGCAGGATCCCTTAACAACGTGGTGTTAACATTGCATCATGAGGTGGAGCCCGCAGAAGTGAAAGGACCATTATGTGCAGCTGCTATTGATGGGATTGAACTACAGGTCATGGCGGACTCAGGGTCACCCATAACGATCCTTAGGGATTCCACGTTTTATGAAAACTGGGGAAAAGAATTTGGGGGATATTCTCAAGAACGTGCGATAATCATCGCCAAAATAGGTTAACGCAATTTTTTACATCGCCGTCTATCGCGGGAAAATAACTCCGTGTTAACGTCGTATTCTCAACATGGCGGAAACATGCGATAGTCTCCCAATAACGCGTCAAATGTCCGCGATAAAATTACCGGGACTGGGATAAAAATCTAAACCCAAACGTGAAAAAAGTTGCGATGGGCCCAACTGCGATAAAAAATTCAGCGATAAGCAGCGCCAGCCTGCAAGTCCCACAAGTCAGGCAGGAAAAACCAATATAAAAGCGGCAACAAAAAACACTAACAAAATACAAACAACTGCGAAGCACCATGGAGGTAGCCGGAGCAAGTACAGAGGACAACCAGAACTCCACAAGCCCCACGGAGGACCAGCCTGGGACCTCGGGGACAGGGAAGGGCAAGGAGAAGAATAAGAGGAACCCCCGTCTCAATACGCAGGAAAACCAGATCCTCATTACGGAGGTGATAGAACACCACCACCAACTGTTCATCACCGCCACTGTGTCATTGGCAACTAAAAATACAATATGGCAGTACATCTTGGCCAAGGTGAATGCAGTCCGAGTGAAGAGAAGGGAAGTGGACGACTGCAAGACGAGCTGGATTGATGTGAAGCGCAAAACCAAGCTGAAACTCGCAGCCAACCTGAAAGCAGCAATGCAGACCGGAGGTGGGAGTCCAGCTACACACCAGGAGCTGGATGAGATGGAGGAAATGGTGACCCGAGTCATCATTGGGGAGACGGTGGCAGGAGTTGGGGGAGCGGACACTGCACAACATGACCTGAGCCAACAGCAACAGGGTGAGTAACGACCAGGGACTGGGGGGACGGGAGAGATGGGCACAATGGCAAACATGCACAATTAAGTATAGCACATCTGCGGACAAACCATGCCCAAGAGTCACAACTCCGACCAAGAGCCCAATTTACCCAAGTCTGCAATATCTCAGCACTGTATAAGCACAGAAGTGAAAGGCACACCGCCTGAAAGGGATAAGGGCCAGCCAAATCAGAGCTGAAGGGGCAACACACCCACAATGCAGCACACACACATAAGAATCAGAGCACCTCAACATTGACAACAATGTGGTCCAAACTGCAACACTTTCAGAACAGAACAGAGGACACAACTGCTGCCGCTTGTGTGTAGAAAATGCCATTCGCATTTGGCATAGCAGGAAACTGTGAGATGATAATGTACAAGTACAACCTCACATCCCTGATGGTGTAGAAATGTCAACTGTCCCGCATCAAATAGGCATCTCCTCACAAACAGTCACAATGTACATTGTCATGCAGTCTGTTACTAAACTTGTACAATGCGTGAACATACATGTGAACACAATGTCAATCTGCATCTCCCCTTCACATTGCAGAGGGAGAATCAACACCTCCTGCAGAGCAGACCCAACAACTCAGCACTGATGATGAAGAGGACCTCCCCAACATCGACAACGAACGCCCTCCAACAGCTCATGGACAGCTTCGGCACCCCACCTCCAGGAGCAGGGCAGCACAGCTGCATCGAGGAGACCCCACCCCCTGCACAGACCACACAGCAGGAAGCACCCACCACCACGGCTGTCTCCCAGGACCCCCACGACCAACACATCACATTCCAACGCCGTGTGTTAGGGTGCCAGGAGAAGATGGCTGATCAGCTGCGGCCAGCCAGACTAGATGCCATACGTGGGTGTCTAAGTCCCATCAGGGACGACTTACTGTCCCTAACGGACACCCACTGTCCGCTCAATGCTCTCCAACAATCCATGGTTGACATCGCTGGAGTCATGACTCTGAGCCAAGAACAACTGTCTAGTCAGAGTGGCTCCAGCGATGTCAGCCGGGAGTTGGGACACATAAGGAGAATGATGGAGAGCTTGGAGCGGATGCAGGCGGAAAGAATGTTTGCCACGGCTGCACACCAGCGAGATGTAGCTGTGATCTTCCATGCCCTGCAGATCCTCGTCATGGCATTGCCGCCACAAGGCCTGGCGCGGATGAATGCTGCTGCTACTACTCTATCCACATCTCCGCCCCCTGAAGTGTCAGTGCCACACAGTGCGGCAGACATTCCACCTCTGGCCCCTGATGTGTCAGTGCCACACAGTGATGCAGACTAAACACCACCACCCACATGTGAGGCACCTGACACATCAAGGGACGAAGATGATGATGAATCTGGCTTTGTGGTAAGAATGAAGTGGTAGCATTCATCTCCGCCATATGGCCTGTATCAGCTTAGTTCTGCCCTCTGCATCATGCCCTGGAATAACACCTTCCACTGTCCCCCGATACACTCAGCGACACTCACCTTGGACCTCGACATGGACTACCATATTTGGTTTTGTTACCAATGACACAGCAATCACACTGCGGACTGAAGTCTTCCTCTTCCGATGAACTTGTCAATCCCTAAAGGACTCTGGCTGGCCCTCCACGGGGCAACAATGTAAAGTGTGGTTTGCATGGCCCTGTACTGCTCCAGCTTCAACACTCCACTGAATGCGAATAAAACATTCTAATTCACACAGATGTGTCATGGCCATGATCAATCAAGTATGAAAGTATGGATGAATGTGGGGACAGTGATTCCACAAAAAGGTACTCCCTGGGTAATGCCATCAATGCGCATGTATGGCCGTGACCCAGATAGGCAGTGAGACACACATTGTCATTCAAATCAACACTCATCACAGTTGAATACAAGTGAAGGTGCGTAGACTTTATTAGCATATGCGTGTCAGTACGGGCAAGATAAGTGCCACAACATGCAGACCAATGCAGCAGTATGTCAGAATGAGGAACGTTGCCAAGCGGCGCTGTCCACTCCGGGGGAGTGCCTCACCTTTCACAGGTGTGTGTTAACCCGCGTTGTTGTCCGCTCATGTATTCGGAGTCCAGGCGAATGCAGCCATGTCCACTGTTGTCGTGGGATATGTGACCAGATCTCCAAGATGCAAAAAGGTGTCGGGACATGTGCAATGGGTTCCAATCTGTTGTGGCTGCAGGTACGTAGTCACTCATCCATGAAAGCGATTGCAGCTTCGTAGGCCATCATTTCCAACAGGAGGTCGTTGTCGACTTCATCAAACAGGACGGTGAGGCAATCTATTAGCAGGTCCGGACAGATGTGCTGCGTCCACCCCCTTTCACCAATTAGCACTTCAGCCCAATAGGGGAGCGGTTCAATGTGGTCACTGCACACGAGGAGTTGTGTAATCTCCCAGTCCAGCTGCCAGCATGTATGCCAAGTATCAAGGCATCCCATAAACGGGTATCACAGTGACACTCCTGGTCGTGGGCCAACAGGGGGCGCACACACATGTCAAAATCCAGTACAGCCACCGTCCTGTTGGATAGGCAGACATCCATGGACCACTCGAATATGCACGATCGACAATGCAACACAGGCTGGACGCAGGTGACGTTGGCAAGGCGGAAGCTTAGCCGGTAACTGATCCGCAGCACTGCCAATGGCAGTGCCCCCAGTAAATGCAGCATACGTGCACGGGACAGTTCCACGTGACAGGGGTTGTGCATGTGTCCGGGTTGTTCTGCCATTGCGTTAGTGGCTCTGGTTGAGGCGGCACTGTTCTGACCTGCGCCAGTTCTGTGGATGAAATGCCACAGCTCAGATCAATGTGTTGTTTTAGTGTGCAACGGTTGTACGCCTGGGATGGTGTGAGAGTATGTGTGAAGGCCATTCCATGCAAGATAACTTCGAGCAAGGACTGCTGTGTGTGGGGTGTGTATACGGTGGTCTTTCGTTAGGCTGGGCGTAGTGTGGGAGTCGTCATCAGCTGCTATAGTATCTGTCAGGGGGTGCCGGGCACATGCAATTCCGAGGTCGGAGGTGCAGATGTGCTTCCACCTGATAGTTCACACAATGGAGCTTTCATCCCTAATGTTAGTTTGTCATCTGCTTGCATTGGCTTGTTGGGGGTGGGGTGGGATGTGTGCGACTTTGGGATTCATGTTTGACATGACTTGCATGTGGCAAATGAGCGGCATCACTGTGTGTTACGTTGCCTCACAGCTGCTCCTCCCTCCCCCGAGCCAATTTACTTGTGTGCGCTGTGCGGTTGCATCACTTTCACTCCTACAGCACACCATTGTCATGCCTGTCTGCGCATGTCCACAAGCCTGACAATGACACTGTGATGTTGGCCGTTGAAGGTGGGCGGCCACGTGAGTGTAGGCCTGTGGTAAGGATAGGGCGGACACAGATGTAGAGTTCATGCCTGGCTGAACTCGCGCTGCGATTAAGGCTAGGCATTTGGCACATGCTGCGGCAATACAGATACACACAACACTTGGCATGTATGAGCCAAGACCCCGAGTGGTCTTGCGCTCCTTCATTTCTCCGTTCGTGCGAGCCCGCCCTCCGGGTGCATGCTACATTGCAACATTGTCGATTGCGGGCCGGGTGGCGCCGACACTACAACAGAGACACACGCATTAGTTACTTCCTTGACCAGGCCAGAACTGAACCATGCCCAGAGCCCTGGGCAAATTCTTCACACCCCTACGCTGGACTGGCGTACGTCGGCCCAGCCCACTCCACTTACGCTTACAGGGGGGGACGACAAAGCTACGTGTCCAAGGTCTTACCCACTGCCTGAGGTGACATGGTTGCGGCCGCTGTCCACAGCACAATGTAATGTGGTAGGGGCCGGGGCCATCATACATACATAATGACCACACGGACACACTTAGATAGATAGTGGAACTGGCTATGGGCACGTGCGCCCGGCCCCTTTTTATTGCTAGGGTCACATGTCCAGTGACGCCTGTGCTGGATGGGTGTGGGGTGAGTGTAAGCCAGCCCTCAGGGAGTGGTTGGTGCTGGCAACAACTAGAACAGTGATCAACGTTTCACACTCACAAGACTCAATCAGGAAGGGTCCATGACTTGTGGTGCACTGAGGTAGGGGCACCAGCTCTGACATCACACACACAAGACTCAATCATAAAGGGTCCATGACTTGTGGTGCACTGAGGTAGGGGCACCAGCTCTGACATCACACACAGAAGACTCAATCATAAAGGGTCCATGACTTGTGGTGCACTGAGTTAGTGGCACCTGAAGAGCTGAGCAGGGTATCAAGCTGATGATGGCATCCAAGACAGGTGTGAGCAACTTTGATAGGCTGGCTGTAAGACTCCTCCGACTCTGGCAGTTGTTGGTTGGAGGTGGTCCTGGCGGGTGTGCAGCCAGCGAAGATGGCCTGTCCTTGCAGGTCAGGATTGGATTTGATATGTGTGAGCCCTGCTGACTGCAGTGTAGGCCAGAGGCAGCGGTCAGCAAGGGCCCACAGCCATGTGGCGTTGACTTGAGCTGCACAGAGTTAGTGGCACCTGAAGCGCTCAGCGGGTGCGCTGCCTGCGATGATGCGTCGTCCGGGCGGGCCGCACTGGAAGCAATGTCTGTTGCCTACTGGACTGCGCCATCAATGAATCAAGACTCAATTTGAATTGGGGGACCTGCTGACCGCAGTATAGGCCAGAGGCAACAGTCAGCAAGGGCCCACAGCCACGTGGCGTTGACTTGAGCTGCACAGAGTTAGTGGCACCTGAAGCGCTCAGCGGGTGCGCAGCCTGCGATGATGCGTCGTCCGGGCGGGCCGCACTGGAAGCAAAGTCTGTTGCCTACTGGACTGCGCCATCAATAAATCAAGACTCAATTTGAATTGGGGGACCTGATGACCGCTGTGTAGGCCGAAGGCAGTAGTCAGCAAACACATAACTCCGCGGTGCTGTGCCGCTGGGTGCGCTGGGGGCCTGTGTCGCGGAAGCCAGCGTTCGGCTGAGGAGGCTGGCGGTCACGGCGGCGGACTCTTGGCAGGGTGAGGGGCGCCGCCCTGGCAGACGCGTTGGCCTTCCCGGAAGTGAACCACGCCCAGAGCCCCGGCCTATTTATTCACACTCCTACGCTGGACTGGCGTACGCTGGACGAGCCCACTCCGCTTACGCTTACAGGGGGGGACGACACAGCTACATGACCGAGGTCTTCCCCACTGCCTGAGGTAACATGGTTGCGTCCACTGTCCACAACACTACAAACACCAGCAGTATATGTCCACATGGACATGTCTGTGCTCTGCATACTGAAGTCTGTCCAGCACATCACTGCCACACTTGGCATTGTGTACATTCTTATTCATGGGTGACTTGCCTCCTTCACACATACTTGGTTCCCACCTCTCTCCACATTCTGCAATTGTGTGGCTGAGGGGCCATGCTGTTTTCGGAAGGTCAGCTGTCTTGTTCTGCGCTGCCTGGGTGGTAGTCCGGGGCGAGGGGGGTTGGGGGCCTGGGGGTGGTGGCGGTGGGTGTTGTGGACCTCTTGGGTCTCCGAGCTGCATGATCAGTAGCTCCATTTCATGTGTTGGTCTTCAGATGTGGCTCTGGGCTGGGCTCCCTTTCATACTGCAGGTTGTCATCCTGCTTAACACCAGTAAGAGGCAGGTGTTAAATCCCTGCTGCTAACGCGCCTTATCGCCTGTTTTTGGATCGCATCGCAGATCTGGCTGGTCGTTGAGAATATCGCAAAGTGGTGTTTTCGTGTGTTTTTGCACGGGAACGCCTACTCTGCATATCATTAGCGTTAGTTGTCGCTCTCATCCGTGGCGATGTTTTTTCCGGCAGCTATTGCTGGTAAACTGGCGATATCGGCAGTTTGCACCAGCTTGAGAATAGGGCGAGAAATCTATCGCCACTTTTGCGGCGCTAAAGTGCCGATAAATCGGCGATAAGTCCTTGAGAATATGCCCCTTTGTGTTGTCTAAAACAGATGTAAACCCCAAGGCGTTCAGGGAAAAAGATATTGAAATGGTAGGGTTTTTCATGACCAAAATACAAGTTATGGGCAGAGAAACTTTTACTAAAGTGTATGAAGCAGTCAAAGAGAAGAATATATAGTGGGATGGAAGGATCTGGTACGAATGGGGCTGTGTTTGGTGCCTGGTGATGACGAACCCCTAAGGGTGCGGGATGTATCCGTGTGTAATGTAAATGAAACAATGGATGATGTCAAGGAGCTATTAACTGAATTTAAAACAGTATTCTGTGAACAAGTGGGACTAGTGAAAGGAGTGAAACATAGTATTAAACTGTTGCCGGGTGCTCAGCCTGTAGCACACAAGGTGCGACAAATACCTCTGAGTGTAAGGGCGGAGTTAAAGTGCATGATACAGGGGTTGTGTACTCAGGGCATTATACAACCTACAGAGTCGTCACAATGTGTGGCACCTATAGTGGTGGCGAGGAAGAAGTCAGGAGAGATTAGGCGGTGTGCGGACCTTAGGGGCCTCAACAAAAATATTGTGGTGGACTGCCACCCCCTGCCTAGGATTCAGGAACGTTTGGCGAACCTTGGCGGAGCCAAGGGGTTCTCTTTGATCGATCTTAGGTCAGCCTACCATCAGGTGCCGTTATCAAAGGAATCTCAGGAGCTGACGACTTTCGTAACCACTTTTCGGGTGTATAAGTTCCTGAAGCTTCCGTTTGGGCTGGCGTTGGCAGCCAGCATGTTCCAGAGGCTGATGGATACCCTGTTTAGAGGCACGAAGGGGGTTCAAGCATATTTGGATGACATTTTGATTTTTGCACAAAGCTTGGAAGAGCATAAGAAGTTATTGAAGAAGGTGCTGTCTATTCTGTGTGAGCGGGGTATGACAATAAGAGTCGATAAATGCAAATTTGCGGTGAGAGAATTGGAGTATTTGGGGCACACTGTGTCAGAAGTGGGCATTAAACCTAAGTTCTCAGTGATTAGAGCAATAAAGGATGCAAAAGCACCCAGAGATCGGGATACTCTTCGCTTATTTTTGGGATTGGCAGAGTATTATGCCAGATTTGTAGTCAATTACGCTCAGACGGTGGAGCCTTTACGCGCTCTCCTAAAGAAGGGTCAACAATTTGAATGGTCAGAGGAGCTGGAGGGGGTGTTTGCGAAGGTGAAAGAGTTAATTATTTCAGTTCATGCACTCCATGCTTTTCGGGAGGACTGCGCTTCAGTTATAATGGTGGATGCAAGCATGCGAGGTTTGGGGGTGGTGCTCAGCCAGAAGGTAGAAGGTAGAGAGCAGACAGTAGCGTTTGCATCGCGATCTCTAAAGCAATTCAAATGTCAGTACAGTACAATCAAGCGTGAAGCACTGGCTTGTATGTGGGCAGCACAAAAGTTCAAAATGTATATTTGGGGCGCAAGTTCGAAATATATATGGATCATAAACCATTGACTTTCATCTTTAGTAAGGAAATTAGACAGACAGACAGACTTACCAGACTGGTCTCAAAGCTCCAAGAGGACAATTTTGAAATGAGACACATTGCGGGGGGATAAAACGTCTGTGTGGATTGTTTATCCAGAATGCTGATGGAGAGGGACGATGAGGAGGACCTTATTGAGGATGATGTGGAGTGTGTGGAGGTGGTGGCTGCATTAGAGGAGTGTCGTTCTGTTTTATTGGAGAGTGAATGGAGAGATGCGAGCAGAAAAGATACTACGCTGGCCAAAGTAATAGAGTATACCACACATAAGTGGCCTGAAGCAAGATGTTTGGATGGGGATTTGAGAAATTTTGCACAAATTGAGGATGAATTATCAGTGAAAGATAACATGGTAATGAGAGGTGACAGGTTCATTCCTCCTGGTTTGCGTGAGTCTATAATAAGGGTAGCGCACCAGGGGCACTTGGGGGTTACCAAAACAAGTATGAAGGTGAAACAGCACTATTGGTGGCCCGCCATGGATACCCAGGTTCGGAAGATGATTGACAACTTTGTTGTCTGACAAACACTGGAAGACAGTGCAGACACCATTGCATCCAACTCAATTTCCAGAGGCAGCTTGGGAAAAAGTAGGGTTGGATTTCTCGGGGCCATATAATGTTTTAACAAATGAAAGGGAGTATTTGATTTTGGCTGTGGATTCTTACTCAAAGTGGATGTACTATAAATTTGTGGAATCTCCAGATACGGACAATACAATTGAATTCTTGAAAAGTATTTTTTGTTGGAGGAGTACCTAAGACTTTAATCACGGACAACGGGACACACATTGTGTCCAAAAGATGTGCAGGTTTTTGATTATGCAGGATATTAAGGACCTCAAAGTGGCGTTATATTCGCCAAGTTAAGTGGATTGGTGGAGCGAGGTAATAAAGTGCTGAAGGAAGGGATACAAACTGCAATAGCATCCGGTCTGGATGTAGGGGAATTCCTAGAGGAGAAAGTGTGGAATTATAACACGTCACCACACTGCACCACTGGGGCTACTCCTTTCAGGCTGTTAAGGGGCAGAAAGGCACACACAGCTTTGTTTCCGTTGTGGTTGGGGGAAAGGAGGACGGGGAAAGCAGGAGTGGACTTAGAGGCAGGAGGAGTGGCAGCTAAGGTGAGGGTGAAGCAGTTGATGAAAGAAGAAAATTTTGATTAAAAAAGTTATCCGATTGATAGGGATGTCAGCAGGAGATTGGATGATAATTAGGAAACCCCTCAAGGTAAGGAAAGGGGACTCTATATTTTCGAGTCCCGTGCAGGTTAGCAAGGTCAGTAAAGGAGCAGCTTTTCTGGAAGGTAAAGGTTGGTGGAACAAGAGGCAGTTGGTGAAAGTGACACAGGATCAGGCTAAGATCAATAAACGCAGGAAGGAAACGGTGAAGGATGACGAATGGACCCATTGGCTACAATCTGAAATGGGTAGCGGAGCAGTGATGGAGGGGGGTTCAGAAGTGGTTCAGCAGAGGTGAGAGTCAGAGGTTAGTGGGTCGGTAGTGGGGGCTGCTGCCTTGAGTGTAGAGTCTGGTCGTCGGGTCAGAAGAGCTCCTATTAGGTTCAAAGATTTTGTAAAATATTAACTTTTCTATGTTAGGAGCTTTCGACTTGATTACCTGTGTATGGAGCATGGTTTGATTTATTTACTCATTGGGGTTTTTTGTTGTTGTTATTTTATGAAAAGGGTGGAGGTGATGTAGTATGGGGAATGTATGAGAATGTTGGAATGTTCATTTATTGTTGTGTTTTAACCATGTACTCGTGCATGGAGTGTACACTGAGAAGAAGGTTCGAATGGCATAGACAGTTGCGGTTCGACCTTCAGACCAGGGGGCGCTCCATGTCGTGGGTGAAGCTTTTATGGAATAAAGACTTATTTAAGAAAGTTAACGGTGTAAGTCTCCACTTACTCCACAGATAACATCCGCATGACTCTGGACAGAGGAAACACAGCGGCCCTCTTCCTCCTGGACCTCTTTGCAGCGTGCGACGCGGTCTCCCATCCATCCGCATCCAATGCCTACACGACATCGGAATCGAAGGACTCACACTCTAAGGGATCTGCTCCTTGCTGACTGGAAGGACCCAGTTGGTCATCCTGGCAACATACACCTTGGATGCCTGCAACCTCATCTGCAGAGTTCCGCAAAGATCCTCCCTGAGCCCGACCTTCCTCAACACGTACTGATTCCTCTAGCCAGCATGATATGCTCTCACAACATCAATGTCCTCTCCTATGCTGAAAACACGCAACTCATTCTCTCCCTCATGGAGAAGACGCGCAGTACCCAGATCAAGTTCAATGCTTGCATGACTGAAATTGCCCACTGTATGAAGACCAACTGTCTAAAGCTTAACAACGAAAAGACATGATCTTCAGGGAACAGCACTTCACCTTGGGACTTCACCTGGTTCCCAATAGAGCTAGGACTGACACCCACCCCCACTACCCACATAAAGCACCTCAGTATCATCATCGACAGTGAACTTGAAATGATCGCCCAAATCTGTGCCTTCAGTGCCTCATGCTTCTCTACCCTGAAGATGCTGGGAAAGATTTTCAAATGGGTCCCGGAATCAGAACCCAGACAACCATCATGCATGCTCTTGTCACAAGCAGGCTGGACTATGAGAACACCCTCTATGCCGGGATCAACAAAAAAACTCTACAGACGGCTGCAGACCGTTCAAAACTCGGTAGCCAGAATAACTCTCAACCTCCCATGCCGCCCTCACATCACATCACCCCTGAAGGAGCTCCACTGGCTCCCTATACCCAAATGAGCACAATTCAAACTCTTTACCCACACTTCCAAGGCAATACATAACACTGGCCTAGCATACCTCACCATCTGCTTGCACAAACCTTCCAGACAAGTCTGGACTCCTACTTGCGCACATCCCACACATACGGAACACACGATCCAGTGGCCGAGCATTCTCTTACATGGCTCCTACAGCGTGGAATGACCTGCCACTATACATAAAAGCCTCCTCACTTCTTGAACTCCGCAAGAAGCTAAAGACCTGGCTATTTGAGTAATCCCACTAGACCCTAAGTTTGGCACCAGGATACCCTCCTGGGTGATAGTGTGTTCTAAACATCTACATAACATAACAAGAATGGAAAGTTATTTGTAACCCTAGATCTTTACTGTGGGTATTCTATTCGAATTCATAAAAGCCCAAACATCCTTCCCACGTATAGGGGCCATAGTTTTGAACTTGGGCCTCTTTCTACAATCTTTGCTGGGCTTAAAAACATAAGCTGCCTAACGATTTTCCTGCAGGGCATAATGGGATAGTCATCATCCCTGTCCTTTACCTGGCCCAAAGCTGTACCCGGTTGTCCTCTGACCAGGCCCAGCTTTTTTAGGGTCAGCTTCAGCTCAGTCTCGAGGCTCCCCGCCTCAACCTCCTCTCTCTCTCTCTCTCTCTCTCTCTCTTCTTCGGTGTTCGGCTCTCTCTCTGCTTCTTTTCCTGCTTCTCAGCCTCTTGACCTCCTCCTCTTTGCCAATTCAACTTTTTGCTCACAGTTCTTTGCCACTTTGCCCCTTGCTCACTCATTTTTGCTTTGTCTCTTTCTTGCCTTCTCACTCATTTGTTGACTCATTTCTCACTCATTCTTTGATGCTTTCACTGACATTCACGCTCGTTCCTTGCTGCTTTTTTTTAATCTCTTACTCATTCTTTGCCTCGCACTCACCCTTTGTCCCTGCATCTTTGGCCTCTCACTTATCCTTTGCCCCTTTTACTCTTTTACTCTTTTCTTTTATTCTTGCACTCTCAAGTCCCTCAGCCGATCTCATCTCCTCCTTTTTTGTTCTTTTCCAGCTCTTTAGCTCCCCTTTGTGTCCTTTTCCCCCAGCGGCCTTTTCCGCCTCCTTTCATGTGCCGCCCTCCCTTTCTGCTTCCCGCCTCTTGCTCGGTCCCACCCACTGCCCCGAAGTCCCCCCTCCCACTTCTACTTAATGGCAGATGCGCAGCAGACATGCCAGAGGCAAGCCCCTCTGCACCCAGTGCCAGGACCCATGGTCCTTCCCCTACCCACCACCCTCCCACCGCTACTCCAGCGCTACCGCTACTTCTAGCCCGAACCCCTAAACATGCATTCCAGAGATGCTGCCATGCCTCACCAACCAATGTCGAAGGTACATTTTCCTGCACTGCCTAACACTTTTCCACCCCTTTGTGCCCCATGACACACTACACACACGGCCACGCACATCAGTCCCCCCAATCTCCTCACCCCTGTCCTGCTGCTCCCTCACCAAACACATCACCAAAGTCTGGGACCAGCTGTATGACTGCTCACCGGACCTGCTCTTCTACACAGCAACCTGGCTGACCCCCACGTCAGCCCCTGATATCACGATGGCCATTCCCCATGCTACAAAATCATAAGACAGAACAGGATGAACAGATTCAAGGTGTACTTACCATCATCTTCAAAGTTTACATCCGATGCTCCACCACCTCGGCAAACACCAACAGCATCATGGAACACCTGACCTTCAAACTTCGAATCACACCAACTACACCCTAAGAGGCACCCTTTTCTACCACCTTCCCCCAGACCATGCACCAACTTCGGTAGTACATTCATGGACTGCATTACCCCCCTGACATTCTACTGCAGTGCCTTCACTCTCCTCGCCGACCTCAACTACCACCTGGATGACCACATTGACCCCCACATGACCAACCTCCTGTGGACCTGATGAACCACAGACTTACCCAGTGAGTAGAAGGCCCAACCCACCCTGTGAGACTCCTACCTGACCCCATCTTTACCAGCTTCAATAAAATCACACGGGACAAGCACACCCTGAGCACCTGGTCCAACCATACCCTCATCCACCCCAACATATCCATCCTGCACCACTGAGGAAATGCCCCATCAAACCTTCGCAAGGAGACTGGAACAAGATCTTAGAAGAATATTGGTCATCAGAGGTACTACACCACTGACAGCAACAACTCAACGAAGTCCTCCCAGATCCATCTCCAACTGTAACATCTGGATCGCCTCCTGCACAGACAGCCTGACTCCACTCCAAACCACCAGTGCCACTAGACCTGGACCTCAATTAGGCTGGTATACAGAAGAGCTCAGACTCACCAAATGACACTGCAAGCAACTAGAATGCAGATGGAGACAAAGGCAGGATTACACTGACAAGAGCACCTACAGATCGCGCTCAGATGCTATCACCAACAAATTAGAGCAACCAAACAGTCCGCTCTCACCAACTGCATGGGAAGCAGCACCAAGGAAATCTTTGCCATTGTGAAAGAGTTCACCTCTCCGGCTGCAAGCTTCACCAGCATCACTCCCTCACAACACCCCTGCACCCAGCTGTCCCTCTTCTTCAGGAACAAGATCACCAGCTTCTATGACAACTTCTAGCTCTAACCGGACCCATCCACCCTGACAGCCCTCCTACTTATGACAACCAACACCCACAGGACCTCCCTGACCAACTAGCCCAGCATCACCACGCAAGAAACTGCAGCAACCATGCGGTGTATATGCTCCAGGGCCCCCGCATAATCTGGCCTCCACCACGTCTTTGTAAAAGGACTGGACCCCATCAGCACTGCCTTCACCAGTATCCTGAACAAAATCGATCAACTCAGCCACCTCCCCAGATACCTGGAAGCATGCCAGAGTAGTTCCCCCCTCCTAAAAAACAAACAAACCCTCAGCTGACCTAAAGATGTTGGCCAACTACCACCCCATTTCCCTGCTATGCTACCCAGTGAAAGTCAGGGAGAAGATTCTAAAGAAATGACTAGCCACCCACCTCGATGACAGCCACCTCCTCGACACAACTCAATCCGGATTCAGGCCCAACCATAGCACACAGACAGCCCTTATCGCTGCAACGGACGACATCCAACTGATTATGGGCAGAGGAGGCACCACTGCCTTCATTCTACTGGATTTATCTGCCACCTTCACCACAGTCTCCCACTGCATTTTTACCCAATGCCTCCACTAAGCCAGCATTCAAGGACCCATGCTCTGCTGGATCTGCTCCTTCCTAACAAACTGCCCCCAATCAGTCAGCCTGGCTATCTTCACCTCGATCACCGCTAACCTCATCTTTGGAGTTCCACAAGGATCATCACTCAGCCCCCTCTGTTCAATGCCTACATGGCCCCACTCGCCAGCACCATCCATGTCCACAAAGTCAACATCATATGCTGTGCAAGCAACACTCAGCTCATCCTCCCCCTCTACTACAAAATACTGAGCACCCAGACCAATTTCTACACCTGCATGACTGAAGTTGCAGATGGATGAAACCAAACTGTCTCAAGCTCAACATAGACAAAAGGAAGTAGTAATCTTAATCAAAGATACCTCACTATGGAACTCCACCTGGTGGCCTGCTGAACTATGACTCACACTCTACCTAGCCACCCATGCAAAGAACCTTGGAATAGTAGTCTACAATCAGCTTGCCATGACCGACCAATAAACACAGTCTCTGCCTCCTGTTTCCAAATGCTCAATAAGAATTTCAAGTGGCTTCCTATCACCCAGGCCCTCATCATCAGCAAGCTGGATTGTGACAACGCACTCTGTCAGAATCAACACTGAACTGATCAGAAAATCTCAGACCATATAAAACCTGGCAGCCAAACTCACGCTCAGTCTACCCCCTGCACTTACATCACCCCACACCTCAAAGACCTCCACTGACTCCCATTCTACAACTGATCACTCTTCAAACTCCGCATGCACACATACAAAGCAGTACACAACATTGGCCCCACCTACTTCAATGATCATATCAGATGAAGCACTCATCTACTGCAAACACAGGACCTGAGGTGAGTTGTGCATGCTACTACCTCACTTCACACCCTATCACACTCAGACCAATGGACTTGTTGAAAGGTTTAACAAGAACCTTAAAGGCATGATTATGGGCCTACCAGAGCTCATGAGGTGGAAGTGGGGCATCCTCTGCGATGCCTTCTTTTTGACTACAGGGAGTAGCACAGAAAGGAGTTGGGTTCAGCCCATTTGAGCACCTGTATGGTCACCCTTTTAGGGGACTTCTCAGTCTGGTGAAGGAGGGGTGGGGGCAAGTTCCCAAGAAGCCCCCCTCAGAATGTAGTTAACTACATGTTTTGTCTCAGAAACCAGATGCAACGCTTCAGGAAGAAGGCCTCTGAAAACCTGGAAGACAGCCAGGATGCAATAAAGCTCTGACATGACCATATGGTCACTCTGGTTGAGTTTCAGCCTGGCTAAACAGTGTGGGTAATGGACCTAATGGAGCCCAGGGCCCTACAAGACCGATTGTGAGGTCTTATGAGGTAAAGGATAGTCACCTACCTGGTGGACCTCAGAAACCCCAAGCACCGCTTAAGGGTACTCCATGTTAACAGCCTCAAACCCCACTATGAGAGGTCTGAAGTCACTATGTTCTTGGTGACAGAAGATGGGGTGGAAGAGGAGAGTGAACCCCTCCCTGACCTATCTTCTAAGGAGCAAGATTGGTCAGTGGAAGGTATCAACCTCTCCTCTACCCTGACCCCAAAACAGCAGAGGGACTGTCACCAGTTGCTGGGGTGGTTTGCCTCTTTGTTCTCCCTCACCCCTAAATAAACCCATGATATTGATACAGGGGACAGTATGCCTGTGAAGAACAAAACGCACCGGCTATCTGAAAAGGTGAGGGCTAGCATCAAGGAGGAAGTATCCAAGATGAATAAGTTAGGGGTGATTGAGCAGTCCAATAGCCCTTAGTTCAGCCCAGTGGTGCTGGTACCCAACCCCACCCCAGAACTCAGGTTCTGTGTGGACCATAGGGGGCTTAACTCAGTTACAAAGACAGATGCACTCCCCGTCCCCCAAGCTGATGAGCTCATAGAAAAGTTGGGAACTGCAAAGTTCCTCAGTACTTTTGATTTAACTTGTAGGTACTGGCAGAATTGCCCTAACCGAGGGGGCTAAGGAAAGGTCTGCATTCTCCAGGCCAGAGGGCCTCTTTCAATTCAGTGTGATGTCCTTTGGACTAAAGAATGTCCCTGCCAACTTTCAGAGGTTGCTAATAGTATCCTAGCTGGGATGGATGCCTTCAGTGCCATCTACCTGGAGGACATAGCTGTCTTCAACTGCAGTTTGGAGTATCACCTGTTGCACCTCCAGAAGGTGCTTCAGGCTCTGCAGCAGCAGGCCTGACTATCAAGGTCAGTGAGTGACGGATATGGCAGGGATCTGTGGTGTGTTTAGGACACCTGGTGTGTAGGGGCAAGGTGCTGCCCCTCCTAGCCAAGATTGATACTATCCTGGTGTGGGAACACCCCCAAAACTCAGACGTAAGGGTATTCCTAGGCCTCACTAGATATTACAGGAGAGTTGTCAAGGGATATTGCACCATTGTTGCCTCCTTGACTGAGATGACTTCCATGAATCAGCCCAAAAAGGTGATCTAGACAGAGGCCCGCCAGAAAGGTTTTGATACCTTCAAGGAGGCCATGTGTACAGCACCAGTACTCAAAGCTACTGACTTCTCCAATGAGGCTATACGCAGACAGCTGCTTCAGAGCATTGCAGAGGGGTGGTACTATCACAGCTAAATGAGGAGGGCCTAGACCTACCTGTAGCCTTCATCAGTAGGAGGTTACTCCCCAGGGAACAAAGGTAGTTTGCTATTAAAAGAAAAGCTTTTGCTGTGGTCTGGGCACTGAAGAAGCTGAGCCATACCTATTTGGGACTCACTTCTGGGTTCAGACAGATCACAGGTCCTTCAGATGGCTCATGCAGATGAGGGGTGAGAATCCCAAACTGTTGAGGTGGTCCATCTAGCTATAGGGAATGGACTTTACACCCCCTGGGTCTGACCACTCCAATGCTGATGGTCAATCCAGGTTCTTCCGCCTTAGTGATAAGAACCCTCAAGAGGGTGGGTAGTTCTCCCCCCTTTCAGCTTGGGCGGGACACATGTTAGACTTGACAGTCTTTGGTGTGGTTGTCCCCCAAATGTTTTGCCTTATCACCTCCATTTTACTGAAATTAGTTTTTGTTGGTTTTAGAACTCTACGATATACCACCTCTAACAAGTGCTAAAGTGCTTGTGCCCACTCCTTTAAACATGGTAAAATTGGCTTGCATCCAATTGGCACATTCAATTTACTTATATTTCCCTAGTAAAGTGGTACTACATGTACCCATGACCTGCAAATTAAATGCTACTAGTAGGCATACAGCACTGATTGTGCCATCCACGTAAGTGCCCTTTAAAACATGTCTCAGGACTGCCATTGCAGCCTGTGGGCAGTTTTAAACTGCCAAATTCAACCTGCCAAATAACCCTTTTGCCAGGCTTAAATCTCACTTTTTAATGCATATAAGTCACCCCTATGGTAGGCCCTAACCAGCCAATAGGGCAGGATGCAGTGTATTTAAAATGTTGGACATGTAATTAACTTTTATATGTCCTGCTAGTGAAAAACTCTTTAATTTATTTTTCACTACTGCAAGGCCGTCCTCTCCCATAGGGTAACATCGGGTTACCTTATTACATCTAATAAATGATAACATTTGTTTGGGGACAGGTAGAAATGTCATGTTTGGACTCAAAATAATTGTAATTTAAAATCCTCTGTAATGATAAAAAGGATTTGTAATTCTGAAAAAAACACTTTTAGTAAGTTGCCATTTTCTTGTCCTAACCATTTGATAACTACAGCCTGTGTCCTTGGTTACATGACTATGAATAGTTGACAGTTGGCCTTTGTCTATCCTTCCCAGTCAGTGAGACAAAGGGGGGGTTAGGTGTTTAGGTGTTGGCAGGATGAGTCATCCTGCCAGGATGAGTGGAGCAGAGCGGTTGCCTACCCCATTTACATTTCAAAGGGCTGCCTCCAGCACGCTCACCAAGGAACTTGACACCAGCCTATTGTCACCCTCGACCACCTGGAGCCTGGGAAGGGGAAGGAAGGAAATTTCCAGAACCAGGTGGGAGGATTGACAAAACTTCTCTCCCACTTCAAAGGCTGGCACCACGTATAAATACTAGACCCATAGACCAACTCTTCAGTACACTCCTGGACCTGTGGACATTACAGAAGGACTGCCTTGTTCCCCATACAAATGTCATGCTGCTTGAGGCATATGTTATTCCCCGGAAGACAGCCCTGCTGCTTGAGGCCTGCTTTGTTTTCTTCAGAAGACTGTCTTGCTGCTACCAGAGGATTGCCCTTACTGCTTGAGGCCTGCCTTGTTCACCAGAGAATTGCCCTGCTACTTAAGGCCTGCCTTGTTCTTCAGAGGACTTCCCTGCTGCTTGAGGCCTCCCCTGCTCTGTGAGAAGGAAGACTGGACCTGCTCCATCATCCCAGGCTAACCTAAGTGACTCCAAGGGTCAGTTGGCTGACTTCCTGTTCTGATCTACAGGGTCACAACAAGCTCCAGAGGCCTTCCTGCAACTGGCCCTGCCTAAATCTGTAACTCGACCTGCCTGAGCCATGCTGGCCTCTACTGGAGTGAGTGAGTTACTGATCTCCAAGAGGTGCCTCCCCAGGTCTTGGACCCTTGGCTGGCATCAGTTGAGCTCCTCCTGTGAAACCCTGAAGTCTTTTACTCTGCACGCCGGTCTTTGAGAAGGTAACTTTTTTATAGGGACTAACCTGGTCTTTGTATCCGGCCTGCACGCCATGGTGGTCAGCCTGTACTTGTGACTTTGTCCTGGTGTAGCGCAACCAGATACCAACAGTTAGCCTTTTGTGTGTTTAGGCGCTATACTTACCTAAAACTTTTAAACTGCATATCTCTGGTCCTACTGATTGGGTTTTTGTCATTCTGGTCTCATTTTATTTATTAACATTTTCTCTATTTTTCTAAATTGGTTTGGGGTTTTTCTTGTGTTGTATTGTCATTTTATTACTGTTTGTGTGCTGCATTAATACTTAACACAGTGCCTCTAATTTGAGCCTGTCTGCTTTTGTGCCAAGCTACCAGAGGGTTAAGCACCGGTTAATTTAGTGACTTTTGTGATTCACCCTGATAAGGGTTGTTGCTTGAGAATGGTTTCACACCCCTCAACCAATCACCCCATTTCTTACACCTAGGTATTGTACGTGTCCATTGCACTGCGATCGAGCTAGCCTACCTTTTTGGAAATGGGTTAGGGGACCAAATATTTGCACTGTCTGCATTGAAACCCTCCTGCCTTACACCCCTCATCAAAAAGTCACATTTTAGTAAAAGGACTCAACAATTGGTGCTCCTCACCATACTCCCTGGAAGCACAAAATCCTCAAAGTTCAAACAGTCACACAACAACCAACACTTTTCACAACATCCCATTTGGCTTCCGCCCAAATACAGAATTGAAAAGCATTCGTAAAATTGTGGAAAGACATGCTACATGCTAAATTCAGTAGTAGTTTGCTGATACTCCTTGAAGTCTTAGCTTTCAACATTGTTGATCACAACATACTTACCAACTGCTTCCAGGCAGTTCCAGGCACTAGTCTCAAACAAGGCAAAAGCATGTTTCAAATAATTTTTGGGAAGAACTCAAAGTGTCATACTGGATCCTTCTTTCGCCTACAAATCCAGTACCTTTCAGAATCTCCTAAGGCTTCCTGTTATTAATTCTAGTGCTCATTTTGTATATGTAGCCTGCTAGGACCGCCTTTGAGCCCACTGTCCTTCCTATCCGGACACATAAATCTCCCTGAAACAAGGGCCTTTTCAACAATGCCATCCACAACAGTCTGAAGTCACTCAGCAGGTCCTAAATAGATACTAGTTCTAGGCCTACCACACGCACTCCAAACACCAAACTGCCACCTTCTTCAGAGACCTCGTCCCACTTGAATCCAAGGTCAGAAATGTAGGAGTCAAATTTACCTTCCACCAATTGAAATTCCTAAAAAATCAGTCGGTGATAATAGGTCACATAATCTGGTGATGTCTAGATGCCAGCACCATGTACACTGTCCAACAAGGATACTAATTAAAAAAAAAATCCAGAAGTCTAAGCACAGGAGTATGCCTCATCATCGTTTCAAAATACCAAATTGGTTACATTTCATCTCAGAAAACTGCACAGGCAGGCCATACGGTCTAGAAGAGGCTTCTTCAATGAGAACTTCCTGGCTATCTAAAAGTAGTTCTATTATTCAGGTAGAGGCATTCCACAATGACCATGCTTTTTTTTACATTACTGCTGGCAGCCATGCCTGATAAACTGCTAGTAATTTTGTCTGATTTGGTCACTATTAAAACACTAATAACATAAGTAGCTCAGAATAATTTTCTTTGAACATAAGTAGCTCTTATTGCATAAAAGGTTGGAGACCTCTGTTCTGAAATCAACCTTAAAGTTCTATGTCTAACCTAAAAAAGCCTGGAAGACAACAACCACACACCTGCAGGAGAAAGTGACATTCTTCAAAGCAGTACATACACTACGCACAAAACTAGGTTAATATCCTAGTCATCCCAAAATACAAATGCAACTTGGTTGGAGACATGCTTCTCAGGGAGAAGCCCTTGCTTATGAAATGACCTTTCCCAAGCATCTGCAAGGACCCCACCTCATGGACTTTAGGCCCAAACTAAAAACCCATGACTATAACCCTCCCCTCCCTCTGCTCCAGAATCATGTCATGGTACCATAAAATACACAAGACCAACAATTACGGCCAGAACACAGATAAAAGACACCACCATCTTTGGTCCCATCGCCTAAGAAACCAAGTTGCCCATCGAAGACCTAAGACATCAATTCCAGGCAAAAAAATGATTACCCCCTAATGGCCACGTAATCAGAAAGCATGCACCAAAACATTAACAGTCCCAAAGCTATCTGCTGATGATGTTATATTACAATGTTGCCTCCCGATGTCAGCGACTGACCCATAACAATATGTTGTTATGCTGTGTGTACAGGTATGAAACAAGGTAATATGATGTTGACGCCCAAAGGTCTTGAAATTGAAGCTGCTTCTTCACTTTATAGCACCTTACTCCCCATTACATTGGTCAGCTCTGACAGCACCTAGAAGCAATTACATTTTTCAGTGCATGTTGCTTTACAAACTAAACATCAACCAAGTCTCAATTCACTCTGGTGAGGTACACTAGGAAGTGGAGGCCAGCTCCTCCTTTTATTGGTCTTGCTGCCATCCCAGCCTCACCAGGCCAGCGCATCTGTTGAGTCCTCTTCCTTCACAGATGAGCGCAGCTTCCATGCTGGGGAGGTAGTATCTCTTATTGAGAGGAGGCCATCATCTAAAGAAGAAGCATAAAAGGCTTGTCTCCATGTTTTCACACACACCATCAATCACTCCCACCTTCATGATACAAAGGAAGCATGAAAAAAGGTGAAAGCACCTGAAGGCACTGTCTCCCTAACACCTAGCCTCACAGGACACCCAAATGCTTCAGTCCGGTGAGGCCATCCTGACACTATTGGTACATAGCACCAAGGAGTTCCTTATTCCACCACTCTCTCTGTCTGTAGTCATCTTGAAGGTGTACACTATGTTTTTGTCTGTGCAGCTCAGCTGTTGGGCTTTCATGAGACTTCTGGTACCTGTGGTCCATCTTCGTAGGAATCGGTCCCAGTTGGATTCTCCCCTGGCTGCCCTCTCTGCTCCTGGATAGTGGACTAAGGATTCATGGGATGCATGGATCAGGAATTTAGACTAGGAATTGCTGAACCCTTCTCAGTTCTTGGACCATTTTGTAGGTTTTGCCTTCATACTGTATTCAATCTTCAGCTCGGATGCAATGACTACAAAGCTAAAGGTTGGAAAGTGTGCCTTCAGCCTTGTGCCCAAAGTCCTGGTACGGCTCCCACCCACTCCGGCACAGCTCCCACTATCCTCAATGCAGCTCCTGCAGGCTACAATTTAACTCCTGAATGCCATTCGATGGCACTATTACCCATTTCCCAAATGGCACCGCTAGTCCATTCCAGGTTGGTGGTCAGGGACAAACTATTTACCATGGATCCAGCTACCTGGCCTTTGTCTTGTAGGAAGGCTCAATTGGGAACCCAAACGCTTACTGGGGAACTACCATGCATTTAAGACCAAGACTTTGAGAGCACTGATTATCAAGGTCCTGGCGACCCTGTCAGAAATTGAGAACTCTTTCCCTGAAGCCTGCCCTTTTCAAAAAGTGCCAAGAAGGCTCAGTAGATCTGGAGGATACCTTTTACAGGTAAACAGTCTCAAAGTCCACCGCCAAGCCTTCGTCTCGAAGAACATTCCAACTCAGTCTACTATGATAATGGTCGTTTCCCTGAAGGACAAGGCATTACCTTGCCATATGGACAGGGAGACAAAGTGTCTCAAAACATGGCAAAAATATGTACCCGCCTCTATCTCTGAAACAAACCAATGCCAACACCAGCTATTGTGTGCTGTTCAAGCCTATATTATTGAGGTGACCCCCTTCCCCCCCATTGATCCCTGTAGCCCTGAAAGAAAATGTACTCTTTTCAGAGAAAAGGAGAGTGACAGATGTCTTTCACTCTACTAGCGACTTATACTCTGTTAGCAGGGAGCGTTGATAGTCAGACTAACCTGTTTGAGCATCACTGCAGGCAATGATATAATGGAGCCCTGCCTTTGTACCCCGAAAACAGTATGCACACCCAATGATTAGTATTTTACAGTCATACAATTATTTATTATATAATATTTGACTATAAATCGTGTTTCACCATGATCATAATTATTATAACACCTCAGCAAATAATATGCAAATGACGGAAAATGTTAGATAGGCCCCAATACTTTTTAATCACACACACCTAACCTATTAGTTTGCTGCATACCCAAAGTGTCTAGATGATGTCATTCATCCAACCTTTATGGCTGTATTAGTTTACTAAGATGTTATGCCAATCCATTGAGAGTTTCCCTGCTCACCTTATGTTGTCTCTCCCTCAGCAACCAGTCCCTCTGACAATCCCGCCCCTGCATCAGTACCTTCTAAACTTCAATTGACAAGGAGGTCTTATAAGCGAGGAGTGGCCACTTGTGCGCCACTCCTGCTTTACTTCACAAAAGTACAAACAATGCCTCCTTGCAGAAACATACTTCTCTCCTTTCAAGATGGCGGTCTACAAGATCATCTTTCCTTCCACCCACAGTTACAAATGCTTCAGAAAAGTGGACATGTACCCTTCTATGCCCTGTTAGTTAGAACAGTATCAGAAAACACGAAGCTTCTAAACAGAAAATATGCCCATCGAGCGCACATTTCTAAGCATTACCATTGAATCAGTTAATCTTTTTTCTAAACCCCCCATATCTATTACACACATTCTCGAATATTGACCTCTTCAGGGCAAAGGAAAAGACCTTCAAGTCTTCCACACTGCCTTTGCAAATGCTTCTGTAGGTAGAGGGGTGATGGGACCCATCACCCCTCTACCTACAGAACTGTTCCACACGGTCAAATCCCCGAAACACCGGAGAGCTAAATTATTGTGAATGAAAACACCTTTCTTAAATCACTTGATCCCACAAATCGATACAGTACAAGTTGAATACTCAACCAATGGCATTTTGCCAGGATCGTAGAGCGCAACGCTCGACCAGGATTGAAGAAACGTTCTTCACGACTAGGAATATAACCATCAAACCCAATCCAACGTCAGCAAGAAGTACTTTTCAATCATTAGAACGTGCAGTTGAAAGAGAAACCACCAAGTGGTGGGAAGCGGAATCGCTTAAAAAATACTTAGAGGCGGATAGAATCCCTTGTGGATTAAGAATCTTGATTTTTCCTCCATCTGGCACAACCAATCCACAGTACATAGGGAAATGGGAAGAAAATCTAAAAGAATGCTCTAATAATATGATCAGACAATTAATTGATCACGCAGAGGAAGAATATAATAAAGCAAAAACAGAGGTGGACAATTTAAGTAAACACATTGAGGACTCCAATTGGGGAGAACTTACGAAGAAGAACTACGAGATTTTGAATCAGATCATCGATGAATTCGAAGAAGATATAATCAAGTGAAAAAACCGCAAGTTTCGCCGTGATCAACTAGATTATCAATTTGGAAGGGTATATACATTTGCGAAAAGATACGATACCAAACCACAGGACAACATAAACGTGGATATAAGTGCACAACAGTCAGGCGCCTCCACTAGTTCAGAAATCGACTCACCAGTATCAAGCTTGGAGGGGGATAACTCACGATGCAAGGTAAATTTTTTCGAGGAGGTGCTGCGCTACAGACTCTGTATCAGAACCACAAATACTACAACATCGGAAGGTTCCCAACAATACGGACGACAACAATCTCCAACAAAAGGCGTGACTACCAGATCCAGGAAAAAGGAGATGGAACGAAGAACTTAACAACAGGAAATCTGATCAAGAACCTATCCTGTATCCAATTCTCGAACCAGGAAACCAGTATTCTTAATAAAGGACTTTCATTCTGTCCAACAGCCTCCTGGAACCTCACACGAACACAAATTGACCTATTCAAATTTACCCGTAAACTAAAACTCAAAGCTTTTTTTGCTGACCGAGTCACCAGACAAGAATACCCTCCTCAGACAACAATCTCAGAACTGTCCATTCAAGACCTTACTTACGTCGATCTTCTAACCAATTTGAGTGAACAAGAAACAAATTCTGACACACTAACAAGAACAGCCATGGAACTAGGAATAGAAACCAATGCATCAGTGGACACTGAATTAACCAAAAAATCGACCTTCACTCCACAACTACCATCTGGCAATAGCATTGATGCCTTCCATCAGGCGGTCACACATGATCTTGAACAAGAATACAACAAATATCAAAAGAAATCAAAATACTTACCCCAGAACATTACGCAGGAAGAAAGAACAGCAATCAAAACACTCAAGGAAAGAAAGGATCTAATCCTAAAGGAAGCGGACAAGGGGGGAAACCCAGTAGCACTACACATTGACGACTACATCCTTGAAGCCAATCGCCAACTTGGAGATGAAACATGCTATCAACTCCTATCACAAGATCCCACATCAGAAATTCTCAAACTTATTTGTGAAAAAATCAACAAGTGGCATACATTGGGTTTAATATCCTCGGCAGAAAAAGCCTTTCTCTATATAGCACACCCTACGATGCCGACGTTTTACCTTCTTCCCAAAATACATAAAGGGACGTACCTGCCACCGGGTAGACCGATCATAGCGGGCATCAATTCATTATGCTCAAGGATGGGGGAATATATCGATAAGAAACTTCAGGTACTCATGAAAGAGATCCCATCTTTCATCCAAGATACCAAAGATATTCTGCTCAAACTACAAGATATCACGTGGGAACCAGACTTCGTACTAGTGTGCATAGACATTGTTAGTCTCTACATCTCAATTGAACATCGAGATGGAATTACAGCTACACAACAATCACTATGGACACAACCGGCAAATTTTCTGGAGACCAATAAAATGGTTTTAGAGATGCTTGAATTCTGCTTGGAAAATAACATATTCAGCTTCAATGGCAAAATATACAGACAGACACGCGGGACCGCCATGGGGGCCAAATTTGCGCCACCGTACGCATGCATCTTCATGAGCCACGTGGAGAAGTTCTGGCTCTGGGATCAAGATTTTGCGGAGTTTACGACCCACATTATATTATGGCGAAGATTTATAGACGATATCCTCTGCATCTGGCAGGGAGACATGGCATTACTACAACGATTTCTTGAACGATTGGACAAAAATCCCTGGGGTATCAAAACCACATACTCCTACTCTAAGAAGGAGATCAATTTCCTGGATCTGACGCTATATGTCAAAGATAACACCTTACAGAGTAAACTCCACAGGAAAGAAACATCTGCCAACTCTATACTGAGGGCAGACAGCTGTCATCCAAGAAACAATATAAGGAATATCCCTAAGGGGGAATTTGTGAGAACCCGCAGAAATTGCAGTGAAGACCAGGTATTCATGGAAAAGGGACAGGAAACAATCTCACGACTCAAACAACGCGGATATGATCACAATAGTCTTACTAACATACTGACTGCAGTATCGCAAATTGAACGGAAGAATACCCTACAAACCAAGAAAAAGCAGGATGGCAATACCATGATCCGTTTCATTACAGACTACCATAATGGACAACATCACATAAGACAAATTCTGAAACGTCATTGGCATCTTTTACAACACACACCCAGCCTGAATGACCACCTAAAAAACTATCCAGAAATGACTTTTAGAAGAGCGCCTAACCTAAAGAGTCTATTATGCAAATCAGAATTTGAAGACAAACGGAAGACTACCACTACATTTTTGGACAGACCACCAGGCTTCCACACATGTAAAAACTGCAGCATTTGCAAATTGAGCAAAAGCATAACTACCAAAGTTCCGATGCCTCAAGGCAAACAATTCACCATCAGGGAATGGATCGATTGCAATAGTAAATTCACCATATATGTAATTCTCTGCCCTTGCAATCTCCCATACATTGGGAGCACGATCCGGCCACTACGGATTCGGATACAAGAACACTATCGGAACATTCATAAGCACATCACTGGTCACCCACTAACAGAACATTTCCACCATATGCATCCACACCAGAAAGACTTCACCTTCTTTGGTCTGGAAGTTGTTCGTCCAGCCAAAAGAGGGGGAGATCGTGAACTGAAACTAAGAAGACGCGAAAGCGAACTTATTCTCAGATTCAAGACAGTGACACTGGGACTAAACAAAGATGCGGAAATGCATGTTTGTCTGGGGGATGACTGATACTTATGTCATCTGATGGCCCCTCAGATTCAAGACAGTGACACTGGGACTAAACAAAGATGCGGAAATGCATGTATGGCTGGGGGATGTCTGATACTTATGTCATCTGATGGCCCCTCAACATGATACAAACCAAAACAAGGCGGGCAAAATGTGTAGATGTATTTAACATTATCTTGTTCTGTCTTTCTTATTTATTATTTTTTTATAAAAATGCTTTTCCTTGAACTAGATCAAAATAGATCTAGTCCTATTTTGGATTGTCTGTTTACCTTTAGCCAGGTTTTGAGAACAGTCGACATCCACAACACCCCGCTCAATCCCCAGCAGTACTCCAATCTGAGAAATTTAGTTTCTTCCCCGCCCCAGTCCTGGCATCCTTCGCGCCCAGGAACCCTGCCTTCCTTGGAAGACGCCCCACCACACGCTTCCAAGGCTGACGCATGTCTGCTCCATTCGGGAACCAAATGAGAACTATACTTTAAATTGACCACGTAGTTCCTCCAACCAATATTCTAGATATCATTCACCCTCGACCGCTAAGGGACTCCTTGATACAGTAGTTAGATACCGTCCACCCATTAACAATACATCCAATTCCCTCCACTCCAATATGGCACCCATGGCAGAGACACCAATCAGGTAATAGACCACTTGACCTGCCATGTGGACGTGACCCACGAGAGAAGTTGTTATCATTGCGGTTTCTATTACACTTCGATCCAATAGGCACCTCGAATTTTAATAATAATAGGCGGCTCCACGCCGTACACAAATTAAGATTTTCTAACCATTCCAACATGGCACCCACTCACGGCTTCCCGGCTGACACCTGACCCCGTCACCCGGAAGTACTATGCAGTCACTTGTGCTCATATACCGTCAATCGCAACGCGATCCCAAGACGCTTCTCTGGATTTTTTCTGAATAGCAGGCATTACGCCGAGATTTTGAAGGTAAGCTCCCCTGAGACTCCCGCTCTCCCTCCGAGCCGTTTTCGCCATGTCCACCCGCTATATCTGATAGCCTCCGTTTCTTTCACCCCAGATTGTACAAGGACCCACCTTATCAACGACATTAAAATTTTCTTTGAAACGATACCACGGTAAGAATAATAGAGTATCTTAAGCCCCTAAAGTAAGCATGTACCGCCGCCTATAACCCCAACACCGATAACTCGCAGCAGCGCCACCTTCAGATTGTTGCTGCGCCCCCGGTAGACACCTATTGTCTTTCACCCCCCACCCCTCGCACATTTCCCACTTGCATTGATACTAGCTATATTTAATTTCCTTTTTTATGGACACTTCCACATAATTGAACCTTAATACGGACCTAAGAGTCATCGAGTGTATAACAGGACTTACTGAATTGCGAACCTTGTCTTCCGCTGGCTAATTGAAATATTAATTTATTCTCCTGAACCGGACTGGACCCTTGAACATGATTCCCATGCCCTTCATGTAATTATGCTCAACACCTTATTTCTGTTCGGTACTGCAATGTATTTCAACATGTATGTGACCTGTTTATCACGGCGTTTCCTCTACGAACAAATACACGCTGACGTATATATTCTTTGTGATGCCTCTACTGCCGCATTTTCGTGTTCACTGATGCCGGAAAACCACTTTCCACAAAAAAAAATTCACGATTCGATGTTTCCCTCTTCTTTATAATATAAATGATACCAATATGTATGACTTTCCTTCCTTGGCTCTACCTGAACATATCACTGCCCACACATACACGACCACTGTTAATGAAACTGTCACCTCACAATGGTTCTTATCTCGTGCCTGCTAACATGGCACACCCCTTACTGTCCCTTGCTTAAATGTGCTTCTTGCTTCGTATTTTTCGTAATTCTCTTTCATAAAACCAATATCTTGAATCATACTTTATACCTATGATAATATTCTCCTTACTCTCTCCTAAATTTCAATCTTGAATTTGTCTTTTGTCATGCTGTTTGTCTCCATCACGTGATTTTGTACTTGTATGCCAATTATGTGATCTGCTTATTATGCTTCTTGCTGTATACTGTCTCCACCTGATTACTTTCATGTCGTCATTTTTGGGTTTGGATGTTATTTCCATGATAATGCTCTCCCCCCAACTCCCCATAAATTTTTACCTTTATCTCACCTTCCCTCATTTTGTATGCTCCCACCTTGTGATATTGAACGCCTTTGCCAATTGTCGTGACTAAATGTACAGCCCTGAGGAAGCCCCAGGCCGGATGGCATTGTAATGGGGCGAAACACGTGTTGGCTGTTTGTTACTTTCTTGCACACCCACTCAGTTGTTCTTCAATGAGTGACAACACCTATAAATACTATTTTCACAACGAATCCAGCTTATTGGAATTATTCCTGAAATACTACAATTACCTGTACTTGCCCTGACACCCACCTTGGAATGCCTTTGCAAATGCGTCTTCCCACTGCACAGAGGAAATTCCTCTTGTGCTGGCACCAGAGAGATTCCTTTTGTTTACCCCTAATCTGCTCCTCAGGAGGTGGGAGAGTGCAGAATGCCTACCCGGGCCCGATGCCTGGGTTGGCCACCCCCACCCAATATATTTAAAATAAATAAATATGAATCCCTGTTGTCTAAACAGGGATTAATATTTATTTATTTTAAAAATATTGGGTGGGGGTGGCCAACCCAGGCATCGGGCTTGGCCCCCACCCCTAAAGGGCCCACAGTCTTTCTGTGCTCCATGGCAGTAGTTAAGTGGTGTGAGGGTTTGCCACCAATCCGCCCCTCCGGGGGCAGAGAGGTAAGATAACACAGTAGACACCAGAAATAGTTTTTTTTGTTTTCTTTGTTTTTGGTTTTTAGGGAAAAATATGGGGTTGAGGCGGCTAGCCCATGCATTTGGCCTGTTCCCCACCCCTAAAGACCCAGCAGTCTTTCTTCATCCCTGGGGCCTAATGCATTCCCATGGCACACAAGAGGAACTCTGGATTATTGTAGGCTTTGTTTTGACATACGGGCAGGCAGGAAGAGGATTTATCCCAATTTTTTCTCACTTGCCATGGTGATTGGCTGTAATATTTAGGCCATGGATCAGCCGGCAAAGAGGGAACCCTACAAACCCTGGACAGTGGGGTATGTTGCTATCAGGAGGTGGGTGGTAGTAATTCTGTGGACCCGAGAGACTAGAGATTTCCCTCAAAGAAATGTGAGGAAAATGTGCGATTTTAGTGTAAGGTTTTCATGGCATACTGGGTAAGAAAATGTAGTGAGATCCAGAAAAGTAATTGGAGTCACACCAATCACACCAAATTGGACTTTCCTGGGTGTCAAATTTTCAGAAATGTCTGGGTTTGGCAGATTCCCCTGTGTGGCACCAAGCCCGGGCCCAAATTCTGCAGCTAGCCATATTGCCAAAATCTAAAAATGGGATCATTTTCCATGGCAAACTATTGATGTCTCCACGCTGCGTTTTGGGGTCTTTCTTGCCACAGAAGATAGGACCACCCACACAAGTGGGATATCATTTTTATCAGGGGAAGTGTTGGAATGCTGGGTGGTAGGACATTTGTGGATCACAGCATATCCCAGAACTTTTCCTCACAGAAAAGTCTGCAGGGCATTCTGAGAAAAGAAACTTTCCGCAAGCCATACCATCCTGGACTCCCCCGGGTGTCTAATTTTCAGCAATTTATGGGTTTGGTAGATTTCCCTGGGTGGTGTCCAAATTCCACACTTACCCATATTACCAAAATAGGTCATTTGTAAAGGCGAAAATTTAATGTTGAGTATGTTCCAAACAGAAGATCCCTACTGTTGCACTCCTGTAAACCAAGAATTGCTGTGTTTTTGCACATTTTCTGGGACTACTAAAGTGTACCTTTTGACGCTATAGGGTACTAATTATAGATGTCCATGCTCTCTTCGCTAAGAGTAGAGTTCTTTAGTGCATTCTGGCTGAATGCCTCATTCATTTATCATATTTATCATTATTTACACTCAGTGAATACTAAATGAAGTATTCAATCACTGCATGTGATCAATAAAGTGTTCTTTTTCTTCCACATATCTGTATAAATGTTCATAGTTGTGAATTGGTTTTAAAAAAATGTATATTCCTTTCATGAATTTCAACATTCTATTATCATGTTCTCAATGACCCCAAAGCATTTTTGACCACGTGGATGGTACTTTCATCAAGGGGTAATATATGTTTAAATCGTATAAAAGAAGACAAACTTTGTGTGTTTTTTTATGAACACTTTCTCTGCCAAAAAATAAAAGCAAATGGAAAAAAATGCTAGTCCCAGGTTTGTATTTTCTCAACCTGTTCTCGAAATTCATTAGTTACTATAGTGCCATGATTCCACACTTGTCGATAGTAGTAAGATGTATGGCAAAATCTACAAAAAGAATACTGAGAATACATCAGTATGACATTATGTTTAGAACTAAACGAACTGCTATGACATGCTGCTGGTGTGCTATAGACCAACAAAAGAAGCCAGGTCTATAAAAGGAGCTCTAAAAAAAAAAAAAAACTCTGCATACGTCAATGCGACATAAAGTTTAGAACAATAAGGAGCTGCAATGAAATGCTGTCAATGTGCTGTGGCTTAATGTTGGCAAAGAGCCGTCATGCAGGGAGGGAACCTAGTTAGTTGAATCAACTTATTTCCAAAGTATCTGTTCCCTTAAAATTTCTGTTGATACTCTGGTATACGAAACGAAGGGAAGCAGTGGTATAACTCAAGGAGGGTTGGATTCAAGAACTGCCCTAGAGCCTATGCAGAGTCGGAATAATAAGACAATGGAAATACCTGTTAGAATCAGTGAGGTTCAAGGCCATTACGTGTTGATTGAAGAAGGCACCTCAACCGTTTGGTCTCGCTTGGTGTGCCTGGCAGGCACCATTTTGGAGCAGTCTACTACAGACCCATATTTATGGAGTAAAAGTGAACATGTAAAAAGAAGGAATCAAAGCTCAATGGAAGGAAGTATATGATAAATAAGGGTGATGCCATCTTAGAGAAGCACAGTATATCTGAAGGACCTAGTATACTAGGGTTGCCAAAAGAAAGGCTACTGCCAAACTTGTTGGAAAAATAAAAATGGATGAAATATAACAAAATTGATTAGCTATGGAAAATGCTCATGTCATAGATCCTGTACCAAAGGTAAATGATCTGTGGGGATGGTGACAATCTTCAAAAGAATGAATCTGCCTACAGGACCTGGTATTCACCAACCAGAGAGCTGCTCATGTGAAACTAACTATATCAAAAACCTAACCAGAGGTTAAAAGATTATAACAGCTCATGTCTCCAGATGGAAGTCAATGGAGATTATGCTAAAGTGTGCTGTGTAATGAAAAGGATTTTTGTGCAAACAAGGGGTTTGGCCCTACCGGCGGTCAGGTTGGGCCTATACAAATTTTTATACAAAAAAGTACCTAACCACCAATCTATGAAGCTGTTTACTGATTAAACAGACTTAGACCATTTTGTTACTTCATTTGGTCTAAAGTAATTTATTTACTTCTATTTTCATCTTTTTTTTAGCATATTCAAGCATTATTGGAACATATCCTTCAAAAACACAGACTACCTACAACATTTAACATTTACATACAAAATTACTCAATTAATAGAACAAACATGTATTACAAAACATACATTAAGTACCGAATGCAACATAAGACAATTTGGATTCTTATTACAGCCAGTCAAAAATAAACAACAACAGCCATAAAAATGGTTATTTCCACATCATTAGTATTGGAAACCTATGGAGGCTGTTGTGCACTGGGTACACATATTGGAGGGTCTAACGGGGAAAACAAATTTTTAAACAAATTCTCCAGATAGACAAGTGAAAGTCATCGGTGTGTTATCCCAGGGAAAATCTAGTAGACCATGGCGCCCAGTGGCCAATCCCTTCCTGACCAGTGATCCCAAAGCAGATACCAACATCCCCGATGCTGATTTGATAGATTCAGATGATCTCTTGCATCCGCGTTCAGTGGAATGGTGCCCAGCGCCCAAGGTGGCCTCCTACATGGCAGGCAGGTTACGAAAACCCTTAGACAAAGAGGTAAGGAGCTGCCTGGGTGCCAAATGTACCAGACAATCTTTGGAGAGTAAAGTGGCCCTCACACCCGAAATAGATGCCAAAATGGGCACTTTTCTTGCCAAATTTGTCTGTGACCCCAAGAAGGGTATATATAGGTCCTGGCGATATTGCCAGGACAAAACTTCTGGATGCGGTAGGACCCCTGGCTAAAATAATGGGCATGACGGAAGATGTTAAAGCATCCGGATCCCTAGTCTCCCCCGACGCCTTGTCCAATTGGGCCCAACGGACCATCATCTTCCTCAGGAATGCCAACAGTGCGATCTCGAAAGAGCAGGGCAGATGGCTCCTGATTAAAATCGATCCAAAGTTGGGAGAACTGTCCACATCGGAGGCAGGCACGGTGGCCCAAGGTCATCCATTTAGGGACCCATTTATCCGGGAGCTGGGCAAGTTTGTCAATACCTCTAATACTTTAGACAAGGCTCAAACTTCAATAAAGTGCATATTAACCCCCCGTGTTTTTGCCGGAGCCGGTCGTGGGAGGGGTAGCTCGACTGGCCGCTCTTTTCATCAAGCCTCAGCTAGAGGCTCTGACTCACGTCGAAGCCAGTGGCAAGATTCCTCTAAGTTTTATAAACTTCTACCCAACGAGAGCCTACCCCGTCGTCGAGGTGCCAGAGGTAGTTCCAGGGGCAACGGCACCTACAACAATTCCCAAGGTGAGAGCACAGAACCCCGAAGAGTTCAGACTTGGGGGCTGGTTAGTGCATTTTCTGCAAAATTGGGAGGCTCTTTCCACAGATGCATGGGTTCTCCACATAGTAAAAGGGTTTCAGATAGAATTTTATGGTGTTCCCTTCCAACCACACAGGTGCAGACCCCTAGCTTTCTACCAGGATCAGTCAGAATTTGGGGAACTGAAAAAACACAACTTTTGGAAAAGGGAGCGATTGTTCCGTCCACCTTACATCCCAAAGGTTTTCTCAGCAACCTTTTCCTAGTGGAAAAGAGGGACAGTGGCCAACGCCCAGTTACCAACCTAAAAGAATTCCACAAGGGGTTCATTTAATGCCACTTCAAGATAGAGGGCATCCATATTCTCAGTGATCTTCTGCAGGTGGCCGATTGGATGGTCCGCGAGGACCTGTAGGATGCCTACCTAGCAATATATCTCTTTCCTCCTCACAGACGCTTCCTGCAATTCCAGTGGAAATCTCAGATATTCGAGTTCCCCTCCCTTCCTTTCGGTCTATTTTCACTCTATGGTGCTTCACCAAGGTAATGAGACCCGTGGTCGAACACTTGCGAGCCCAGGGAGTGAGATTGATCGTCTACCTGGACGATATCCTGATCATTAACCAATGTCCAGTGCGCTTGACCACACACATACAGATGACTATCGACCTTCTAGAATCTCTCAGTTTCGTGGTCAACAAGATAAAAGTCCTCACTCTCCTCATCCCAGTCTCCTGGGGTTCCTCATAAACTCGGTCAAGACTACCCTCAGTCTTACTTCTCGCGAACTGACCAAGATAAGACACAAACTCAGGAGAATGCTGTCCAAGTCACAGGTATCGGTGAGTCAACTAGCACGTATAGTAGGACTCCGCTCATCTTCCATATAGGCCATCTTCCCAGGTTATGTTATGTTACAGCAATTTGTTAAGCGCACATATACCCTGGGGTGTCTTGGCGCTGTCTACACCTGAGCAGGAGGGAGCCTAATTATTAAAGAGCCATGTTTTTAGTTCTGTCCTAAACGATATAAGGGTGGACAAGGCTCTAATATGGGATGGCCGATTGTTCCACAGCTTAGTAGTTCCCACAACAAAGCTTCTGCCTCCCCAACTGGCCCTGTAAAATCTGGAAGTGGTCATAAGGTTCGCCCCTAATGATCGAAGCTGTCTACCCGGAGTATAAATCTGAAAAGAGTGTTTCAGAAACCCTGGGCCAATATTGTGCAATGCCTTATAGGCTATGCACAAAGCCATAAATTTGATGTAGTTTCTTACAAGGAGCCAATGCAACTTCCGAATTTCTTTGGCAATCGCCATGAAATTAGGGGTCCCTGTGAGAATCCTAGCGGCCGCATTCGGCACCATCTGAAGCTTATTAAGGTTGTTTTCCTGCATATTAACATAGAGGCCATTGCAGTAATCCAGCTTTGAGAGGACCAGTGCTGTAATCACTGTCTGTCTGGCCGCCACAGGGATAAAAGGAAAGAGTTTTTAAATCATTCTAAGCAGATAAAAGCACGAAGAGATCACATAGTGGACTTGACTTTTAAAGTTAAGCTTGTTATCTATTATCACACCCAAATATTTAGCCTTTGTAGCTGGATAGGAGGAGATCCACATTTTTCCAGCCACCACCTAGACGACCAGGCAGGCAGCAGATTACCAAACAAAATCACCTCAGTTTTACTTGATATGAGTTTGAGGCAGTGACTGGAGATCCAAGAGCTGATCGCCAGCATACCATCATGAAAAGTGGCCGAAACCTCCGTCCCAATTTGGAAGATGGACAGGACGATTTGGGTATCGTCTGCAAAGGAAGTTAATGCAAGGCCACAGGATTTATCTAGAAGAGCCAACTTTGTAACATAAATGATGAACAGAGTTGGACTAATAGATGAAATCTGAGGAATCCCACAGGGAAGAGAGAAAGTAGCCGATTCAAAGTTGCCCAGCACTAGTGATTGTGATCCATTGGTAAGAAAAGATGTCAGCAGGGATTTAGCTTTGTCTTTGATGCACAAAATGGTGATACAGTTGATCAGCATCCCATGGTCAACCATATCAAATGCAGCTGACAGGTCAAGGAGAATAAGTGCCGCCGCTCCACCTCTGTCCAGTGCGAACCTTATCTCCTCTGTAGCTTTAATTAGTGTTGTCTCTGTGCTATGTCCAGACCTAAAACCAAACTGCGTTTCATCAAACAGCTGATTATCTTGAATATATTGTGTGAGCTGACTGTTCATCACTTTTTTTTATAAGTTGAGCGGGCAGAGAGAGACGTGAGATGGGCCGGTAGTTGTTGGGATCAGCTGGGTTGAGGTTTGGTTTCTTTATCAGCGGAAGAATGGAGGCCCTTTTCCACTGGGTGGGGAAGACTCCAGTGATAAACATAGTATTAAAAATAGCAGTCAATTTTGCAACTATGAGGTCTGGAAAAAGTTTTAGAACTGCGGGGGCATGGGTCATACGGCGAGCCAGACTTAGCATTGCTCACCATAGTAGCTATCTGTTCCATAAATACCGAGGAAAATTCCATAAAGGTACAGATCTTGTGATGCTACTTACATGGGTCAGATACAGTCTCAGAGGAGGAGGAAGCCTTAAACTTGGAGTGAATTTGATTTACTTTGGTCTGAAAACAATGTGCTAACGAGTCACAGAAGGCTTGTGAAGAGACACCAGAGTGGTTCTATGGTGGGGACGCAAGTTTAGAAACCACTTGGAACAACTGTTTGGTGGAATCCTTGGGGGTTTCCATTTGCTGAGTAAAGTAGACACTCTTTTCCTGAATTAAGAGATATTTAGGAGGGACCCTATCCCAGGTCAAACAGGATTACTTTAGAAGCCATCCCAGAGTCATTGGATGATCATCCAACTACATTAGAAGTCATTTTCATGTCATCAGACATCATCAAGCTCTTGAAGTCATCAGCAGACTGTAGAAACTAGGCCTGATGATTTGAGGATGATCTGCAAATGACTTCTTGATTACTTGACAAGGTGGGTTTTTTCCTGAGGACTAGAGGATGATTTGAAAATGACTTTCTGATTACTTCACAAATCAAGATTGTCCCTAATGAGTTGAAGATGAGTACCTGATTACACAAGTTTGCTAATGCATGCAAATAGGAATATCAGTAGTTTTTTCGCAGTGCACTACCGGGAGTTATTACAGCGAGGTAAGTACATTGGGAGTAGCTTTACATTGCAGTTTGTCACATTCGGAGTTCTTTTTATTTTGAATCCCTAAACGTAAAAGTTTTTAAAATTGTTTCTATAATTTTAAATGATTATTTTGCATATTAATTCCATCTACTGCCTAGCACGTGTGTACCCACACAGGATGTGCGTGTATATATGTTCATTGCTATATTATTATGATTCATTTAAACTATTAGAGCCTTAAATGTATTGCATAGCCTAAAAATATATAATATCTAAATAGTAATATAGTAAAAGAACTTTACAAACTTTGTGGGTTTTTTTAACTATTCGTTTTAGGTACTCTTAAAAAACATAATATATGTGGCTGTATTAGTAAAGGAATACACAGTTCCACAATAATATGTGTGGCAGTTATATTAAAAAGTATATAATACCAGTTAATGCGTTTAAACAACTTTGTGGTTCAAAACCCGACCTCTGCACAACATCCCCTGATTAAATCACTTGACCTCCCTGTTCCTAAAAACAATTGCAACGTCTGGCTTTCAAGTGTAAACATATCTTGTTCCCGGGTAAAGCGCTCTGATGTCTTTTGAACAAGTTTGCCCTATATAAATCAACACTTAAATGTTTCTTTCAACACAAATGAAAATGCGTGCGGTGTCTCACCTGCTTCTACAATAGTTAGCGAAAACAAGAAAAAAAATAAAGGCTTCTAAAGATGGTGTGCACTGCACATCAGCATAGATGTTGTAGGAATAAGTTTGGATCAGGTTGTCTTCGCCAATGCTTGATGGCCGCCAGGTTAACTATTGCACCGTCCATTTTTGTTGTCCGTTTTCTGTTTCCCTTGTCTACATGTTTTGCATAGGATTCGGAACGGAAGCGGAAGTGCAGTTCAAATGTGGGCGAGGGAGAGAGAAAGAGTTGCTGTACCAGGCAGTGCTCGTGTTTGGATTCGGTGCTACGTGCTCACTACAGAGGGGACGGACAAAGCATTCTTCCATTTTGTTGGTATTTTTACTGAGGATTGAAACAGGGGAGAGTCGGGTGTGATTTCTAGCCTCTCTTCAACCCTTTGTTATTTTGGGCAAGTTTGGGGCTTTGTTTGAAAGGCGGGAGCCCGCCATTTAATTGCAGCCATTGACGTAATGTTTTATTTGGTGGGAGAGGTGGATAGAAAAGGACCCCTCAAATCCGTGGGCTTGCATGTGGGGCTTTGTTTGCAGCCCTGCACGGACTGTTAAACGAGGCACTTCCATCGAGGGGTAGAGACGGGCAAGCTAGCAAAGGGAGAGCCGAGCCAAAGTTGAGACTAGAGATGATCTGGCTCTTAGAATCCATGCACGAGTCCAGCCTTATAAATATTGTGTGTAAATCCGACAACAATGATGTTACAATCTGTTGGGATCTGTGGAAAGCTGGCTCGTTAGGAGCTTGTGTCATCGGGGGTGATTCTACTCTAGAATGTGGAGTCCTCAGGCAGGCAGTTGCTGCCGGGACCTGGAGGACGTCGGACGGAATAAACTGGACACTTACCCCATTTCTGCGTAGTGTCTTCCTTTCAGTGGCGACGAGTTGGTCCGACGCCTCAGGATCCCCACGAAGTACCCCCAGCTGTGCCACGCCGTATCCTGTGTTCTGCTGAGAGAACTTAAATTCCCTGCGGTCTTCTTGGCCTCCTGGTCTGCCTGTTCCTCCTGCTTCATCCTGCTGTCCTGCTTCAGTGTGCTGTTGCCGAGGTTCACCGTGGTCTGGCAAGTTTCCTTCCGCTTCGCTTTCCTGCTGGGCAATCGCTTCCTCTTCTGTGCCAGTTGGTGTGTCCCCGTGGTGCGGCGAAGGCTCGCGCACCGTCCCCTACCGTTGCCACGTAACTGATTGTTGGCATTCTTCCTCTACGCCTACGACGTCGCTCTACGCCCACTACGCCTGACGTCACCACGCGTCGGCGGCAGCTGCCATTTTAGGATCAGGCTGTTTCGTTTTCACCGCTTCAAGTATCGTTTCTACTTTCCTCATCTTCAACCCTACATTGAGGACTTCTGGTTATCGACGTTGCACATCGGTGAAGTGCCCACCTTTTCTTCGTTTCCATCGTAAGTTGCAGCTCTTAATGTGCAGTGATTATGCCATGTTGTGCATCCGGTGATGCGCACACCCCTACTACTCATGTGTGATTACTTCTGTTCTCATCCTTGATGTGCATTCGGTGATGCGCACACCTGCTAGTCTTATTTATGCACACCTTCTGTTAACTATTTCATGCTTTATTTTCCCTATACTCATTGTCATCCCTGCATCTAGTTGGCACCATTAAAATACTGTTGTATTGACGTTGGGCAGCAACTCACCCACGTTTGCCATGGATCGCGTTTCGGCGCCTCCACCCTTTCTACAATCTGTTGGTACTCCACCTGTTCACTGGGAACAGTGGAAAGAGACGTTCGAGGCTTATTTAGAAGCCATTGATGGTGAAACCTTTACCCCCAAGAAGAAGAAAGCGCTTCTAATCTACAATCTTGGCCCTGAAGGCAGAAACATCTTGAAAACTTTACCCTTAGCGGTTGTAAGTACTCTTGTAAGTGGTGGTGACAGTGGAGATTCACTTCTCGTTGACGACTATGCTTCTGTAGTCAAGACTCTTGACAAGAGATTCAGTCCTAAAAGGAATGTAGTTCTTGAACGTCACAAATTCTTGCAACGCGCTCAAACTCCTGGTGAGTCTATTGATGACTTCGTTGCTGCTCTTCGAATTCTAGCTGTCACCTGTAATTACAGGGAGTTTCGTGATGAAATCATCCGTGACCAATTAATTGAAAGGACATCCAACAAGAAGATCCAAGAGAAATTGTTATCCTCTGATGATCCTGACTTAGAAACTGCACTCACTTTGGCCAGGTCTATTGAGCATTCTCAATTTTGTGTAAAAGAAATGAGTAGCACTGTTTCAACCAATGAAGTCAAACTGTTAAATGCCAAATCTGTCCCCAAATCATCTAGGTCATCCATTCTAAAGGCTCCCTCTCCTAGCACTTCACGTCCTACACTCTACCCGAAACCCAAATTTGAACCAAATGAAGTTGTGTGCTTTCGTTGCGGAAGCAAGTCACATTTAGGCAATGCCAAATTTTGTTTTGCTCTGAATCAAACCTGCTACAAATGTGGTAAGCAAGGCCATTATTCCAGAATGTGCAAAGCAGTCATGGTTAAGAAGAGTTCATCTCAGGTAGTGAAGGCTATTGCTGAGGACCTCACATATTCTGATGATGAGAATTATGAACTGTTGATGTTGTCTCCTTCATCGTCTCACGCTGAAGGTGTAGTTGAATTATCTTCCTTAGGGGGTCCCACAAAAGGAAATCTCCTTCATGTAACATTAAGGTCAATGGGGTTAGTATAAGTTTCCTTGCTGATTCAGGTTCGCCTTTTACCATCATCAATGTTAAGGATTTTGACAAGGTCGTTGATGTCCATTTGGTACAATCCAACATCAAAATTTTTGCTTATGGTGGTAAAAGAGTCGAAGTGCTGGGAAAGTTTTCAGCAAAACTGGCTTTCAATGATGATCAAACTACGGGAACCGTGTTTGTAGTTAAGGAGGGCGCAAATCTGTTGGGATGGGACGAGCAAGGTGCTCTCAACATCATATTGGACCCCAATCATCCTGATATGGTAGTGTCCCGCAATGCCCTCTGGGAATTCTACAATCTCACTCCCCATGACATATCACCTGTTCATGCCGTTACCCAATCAGCTAATAACAAGTGGGCACACATCTTTCCTGAAGTATTCAGTGGGGAACTTGGGAAGCTTAGGGGCTTTCAGCATCGCATCATACTTAAGGACAGTGCGATAGCTGTGGCTCACAAGGTTCGCAAGGTACCTTTAAGTCTACGAGAAGAACTCAAGCGGGAGTTGAAACGATTGTGTACTGCAGGGGTGATTGAACCTATCGAAGGTTCTGAATGGTTGGCTCCCATTGTTTTAGCACGAAAATCCGATAAATCTCTCAGGATGTGTGTTGACTTGAGAGATCTCAACGCTAACATTTGGGTTGATCGTCAACCTTTACCCAACATCAACGAAATGTTGGCTACTCTGGAGGGTGCCAAATTTTTCACTTCACTCGACATTTCCTCAGCGTATCATCAAATTGAGCTGAGTAAGGAGTCTAGGCACTTAACATCATTTGTCACTCCAGAGGGTGCTTATCGCTACATTCGCATGCCTTTTGGTCTTGCTTCAGCTTCTGCTGTGTTTCAAAGATTAATGAACAATATGTTTAAGGTCATAGCGGGTGTCGTATTTTTTCAGGACGACATTCTCATTTTTGGGAAGTCGGAGTCTGAACACGATGAGAGAGTCAAGCATGTGCTAGATATCATTAGGTCAAGCGGTTTAACATTGAGGGCTGATAAGTGCAAGTTCCTTCAAGAAGGTGTTGATTATCTTGGTCATCACATTTCACACAAGGGCATTGAACCCAAACTCAAGATCATTGAGGCCATTCAGAATGCACCCACTCCCGTGAACAAGGACCAACTTCGTTCCTTTTAGGGTTAGTGGAATATTATGCCAAGTTTGTTTGCAATTTCTCTACTAAAACTGCTTCCATGCGGAATTTGTTAAAGAGAAACGTCAAGTATGTGTGGGATGCTGACTGCAACAATAATTTTGAATGTATCAAACAGGAAATTATACATGCTCACCCCCTTAAACACTTCAACATTAATGATTTATGTATTGTATCCACTGATGCGAGTAATGTTGGTTTGGGGGCAGTACTTCTTCAGAGGAGGAGTGATGGTCGTGAAGAAACCATTGCCTTTGCTTCAAGGACTTTAAGAGGTGCCGAGAGCACCTATTCTACCATAGAAAAGGAAGCTTTAGGTTTGTGGTGGGGTGTCCAACACTTCAAGAATTTTTTGTGGGGCAATGAGTTCATTTTAAGAACCGACCATAAGCCCTTAGTTGATTTGTTTACAACCAAAGGTGGTGGGAGAGCCACGCCACGTATTTCCAAGTGGCAGTATAGATTACAAGAGTTCCGCTATCGGCTTGAGTATGTGGCTGGAGCCAAAAACCATGTTGCCGATTGCCTGTCTAGGTTACCCCTTTCTGGCATGGAGGAGGTATTGGAGTGTGATGATTTGGAAATGGTTTGTGCCGTGTGCTCGTTGGAGGGCACCATTGGTAGTGCACTCACCGAACAAGAATGGTTGGAGAGCATGTCTAAGGATGCTGTTGTCGTAAAGGTGATTGACCTCTTAGCCGGTGTGTGGCCTAGCGACAAAGATTGCCCTTCCGAGTTGGTCCCTTACAAAAGGGTTAAGGATGAGCTATCCTTAGTGGATGGAGTATTAAGGAGAGGGGGTTTGTTGGTGGTTCCTTTATCCATTCGTGATAAGATCTTAAATTTAGCTCATGAGGGCCATCCTGGGATTCGAGCTATGAAACGCAGAGTTAGACAAGATTTTTGGTGGCCTGCCCTGGATAAGGATGTGGAGCATTATGTTCGTGACTGTTGTGCATGTGTCACGAGTGACAAATCCCAGGTGACCCACCCTTCCCCGATTACACCTGTGGTGGTGAAAAACACTCCTTGGACTAAATTGGCCTTTGACATCGCGGGTCCTTTTGGACTCATTGGGAGTTCGCCAAAGTATGCCCTTGTTCTAATTGACTACATGTCAAAATGGCCAGAGGTCAGATTCGTTGACAATGCTAATTCTTCATCTGTTATCAACTTTTTGCAAGATGTTTTTCTCAAGGAGGGTTTCCCTGAGGAGCTGGTGTCGGATAATGGTACCCAGTTAGTTTCTTGTGAGATGGAGAAATTCCTCAAGGACATAGGTGTCAGTCACATTCTTACTTCTCTTTATCACCCCCGCAGCAATGGCCTGGTTGAGCGCTTCAACCGCGTAATCAAGGAACATCTGCAATTGGCTTTGGTGAATGGGTTGCATTGGCGGGAAGCGGTCAGCAACATGCTTTGGGCTGTGAGGACCACTCCCCATGTTAGTACCGGCATTGCCCCGTTTACCTTACTCAGGGGAAGGGTTGCTGGCTCCAAATTAAACAAGGAATGGATGTCCAGGAGGGTGGTGGACACTAAGAAATTGTCTGTTGTAACTGACGTCAGGGCTGCTGTTCAGGCCAAGTACGACACCAGGCCTGGAGTTCGTTGTCCCATATCTGTTAAGGTGGGGGATTGGGTGAGGATCAAAAGACCGGGTTTTCTTCGCAAGGGGGAGTCTCGGTTCTCTGCTCCCATAAGAGTGTCAGCTGTAAGAAATCACGTGGTGGTGTTGGAGAATGGGAAAGTTTGGAACAAGTCTGCTGTTTCCATGGTGCCTGAGTCAATGCTGGTCTATGTCAATAGGAGACTGGGTGTTGTTCCTTCCCCAACATCAATGCCGACCAATACCCACGGGATGGAACCTGTGCATTCCGATCATGTTTCTTCCAGAGCTGTTTCCACCAGATTGAAATTTGTTCCTGTAAAATTCCAAGATTACAAAATGTAATGATGTTGTTCTTCTGCATATCCTGTTTCCTGTTATCTTCTTCTTATTGTTTTTTTTTGCTTATCCTTACTTTTTCCGTTTTCATTGTGAAGGAAGGGGGGTGTGTTGGGATCTGTGGAACGCTGGCTCGTTAGGAGCTTGTGTCATCGGGGGTGATTCTACTCTAGAATGTGGAGTCCTCAGGCAGGCAGTTGCTGCCGGGACCTGGAGGACGTCGGACGGAATAAACTGGACACTTACCCCATTTCTGCGTAGTGTCTTCCTTTCACAATCTGATAAAAATGATTTCCAAATACGAGATAAGTGTATTTCTTTAACGTGCGTAAATGTTTCCCATTAGAACATCACTGCATAAATATCATAGCATTGAAGAATATTTATTAAAAGTGACATGAACGGAGAAACAGTCCTGCCTTCCCCCTCATAACAATGCTATTAGTGAACTATGAGGCAAGCCCGTTTTCATGTGCACCCGCGATTCTAATTATACATACAGCAACATTGCAGTTAATTAGATTAAACAGAAGTGGTTTTTGTGCTGCACAAATCCAGTTTTTGAAGGTGCCCTCTCTTATATGGGATAATGAACAAAAGGTATTTGCCCAGGATCACACAATTTGGTCCAGTAGGAAGCCAGGATTGATCCCGGTTTCATAATTTCACACTGTGGCAATTCAGCCACTAGATAGGTATCTTTTTACCATCAAAAGTAATGCCTTGTCTTTAATTATTGCCTTATGTGGTTAGAGCATGGGTGAGTGTTAGAAACCACTTTTTGGCCGATTTTTATATAGCGCAAACCATGGCCAAGGACGTAAGAGCACTTAACAATACAGACTGCGTTACACCTTTTTTGTTTTGTCAGCACATGGACATAAATTAGACTGGATTCACAGGATGTTGAACCAAGGCTTGGATTAGAACCTTTTTCCAAGGGGCGTATCTTTCATTTTTGCAGCAGGTACAGCAGCAACAGGGCTCATAGACCTGAGGTGGCACTGACCTTGATAATTGCTGTATTTTCAATTCAAACAGCAGCCATGGGGAAGAGGGGCACTCCCTTCCTTGCAATAGGACCCATGACACGCTGGCTCTGCCACTGCTGGTTCCCCACATACCAGGGTTGGTATTTTAGCCACTAGACCACAGCTCTTGTGAAATCTCAGCTCCTTTTGGGGACTAGGTTCAAACTGGACTTTTGCCAGAGCAGACATCCAACCTGAGCCTGCCTCTGGCCATCAGTGGCACCCCTATCACTATTAAGGGGGTGTACAAGCTCGCCTCTCAACACCAGAACAGCAGACTCAGTTTAATTTCATGTTTTGTTAATGCAAAAGTCTGAGTGTGTCGGATTTCATTGCAAAAGAGGTGGCAGTGGGCTTTTGTGTCTGAAAGTCTTGTCGTGATTCTCCACCAAAAATCCTGATGGGATGACTGACACTTTATCATCTCTGATAATGCCAGGAAAACATCCTTTGGCAAAAACCATAGCACGCTAAAATAATTAATAGTGGGTATTGGAAAGCAGAGCTATACATTAGGTGAAGAAGGCCCAGGAATGATACAGCCTTGTGACTTCTCAACTTTACATATTTTATTACTGTATGCATTATGAAGCAGAGATATACACACTTTCTTGGTCTCCCTCAATATCTGCTTTTTTCTTCCCCTTCTCACCTCATTCCTTTCTTACTCTCCATTCTAATTTCAGACTGTACCCGCTTTTCTTCTCTCTCTCTGCTTTTGCTCTTCCCTCACTAACTGCTTTTCACTTTTCCCTTCCACTTTCCTTTTTCCCCATTTACGCTCTCCTTTCTAGGTTCCCTTTTTCTTACCTCCCCCCCCCCCCTCTCCTTTCCCCTCTTTCCACTTTTCATTCTCATAATATTCATTTCTTTCACTCCAATCTCTGCTTTCCGGAGTTCGATAACATGTTTTTTTCCATGCAATATTACTTTATCTTTTAAACATTGTTACTATTACACTGCTTCACCTTACTCCATTCGCCAGTCTCAGAAGGATGGAAGACTAAATTTGAGTTGGAGGTATTCGAATTCATGACCTGCAGATTACTAGAATTCTATGAGTATTTATCTCACAGAGCCATTTTGCTGATGTTGGAAAAAAGGAGGGCTGACAGAAGGGAGCATGCTGTCTGGACAACCTAATGAGTGCGACAGTGCTACACAAACGACAATGAGAGGGGATTATGACAGAAGAGGACAGGTATGGATATAATGAGTATATGGATGTCGGAAAAGGGTGGGATTGGAGGATATTGGATTGAAGGACTGGTGGCAGAACATGGCAGTTTGATTGACAGAAGTGGACAGGGAAACTGATCTCGGGTAGATGCTGGGAGAAGTGTTAATATACGTAGCTGGGACGGCTCATAGTTGGAGTAAATTATAGATGAGCAAATGAATGAGTTGCTTGGTGAGAGATTATGTCCATTAAATAGGAGAGGGCTGTAAATTCACGGAATAGGCACAAGGGACAGCCAGGGGATAAGCCACAGGTGGGAGCAGTAAACGGGTGTAAAAAGTGTTTTATAGCTGATGGTTAACAGAAGGTGAAGGCAGACATGTGATAGATGGGGCATGCAGTGTATAGGTGGCAGGAAAGGACATGAGTTCCATGATGAGGATGGTTGAGAACAGGGACAGGTGGGAGGAGTGGATGTAGGGCAGGTGAAGATGGAGTTGGGTGATATAGGAGATGGGTAAAAAAAAAAAGAGTTGACAAGTTTAAAAGGGAAGTGGTTTTGGTGCCTAGACACGATCACAGAATGGTGACATGCTGATGGTGCCATGACAGGATGCAAACTATGTTTGGTGTCAGGAGAGAGACAGACATGTAGCACTGGAGTGCGTGATCTGAACTGGGCAGTATTAGGGGCAGCAGAGGGCAGTAATTGATGGTGGGATGGCTAAAAGGCATGGCAAACGAGCAGGGAGAATGGTTGACACGGGTGTGTGACATGAATCCATATGTAATCTGTGAGGTCATTACAACTTTAGGACATTCTTATGTTCATTTGCCGTGAAAAAAAGTCCAGTGTCCATCTCTGAGCCAAATATTTTCCACCTTCCACACTTTTCAATACAAAGTTGAAGCAGCATTGTGAAATAAGTGGATTCTTTCACTACAACATTCAACGGTCAAGAGCCGAGGTGCATGACTGAAGAGTCCAGGAGCTGGTGGATATCGAACAACACAAGTTAACAGGTGGCTACAGGACATAATGTGTGCTTTATGATTAACATAGTACGGGCTAAGTGCCACTCGGCTGGGACTTGTGTGAACAAGCACTCCAGAGTGCGACCATACCTTGTTCTGTAGCATAAAGACTTGCATGGTTGTTGACTTTCTTTATGATAACCTCTATATACTTCTTTCACACATCAAGAAGCTCTCTTTCAGAGTATCTATTCAATGGGTTCATTCACCAATCCCAGAAGCTATATTCTTTGGCTATCTGATCTGGTCACAGAGCTCAGGAGAAGGCAGTGACAGATGCCAATTCTTCCCTGGCTGGACATGCTGATCAGATACTAAGATAGATGTAAGTCTCAAGTAGCTTCTATATTGGGCTCTACTAGGCCTTGCTTTTAATGTTTTCACTCCATGAGTTCCAGTATTGGCAAGGCCTGCGCTGTTCTCAAAAGCTTTAGAATGAAAGGGTAAAAACTGTAGGCAGTAGAGGAAAATGAAAAGCAGTAGCCTGCCGCTTAAATTAGTAGAGGCCACACGCACTATTTGCTGTTCCCTAAATTCTGGTTGCGGATTTCAACGTGTATTTTTGGGACCGGTAAATCATTTTTGAAAATGACCTACGTACAAATACGTTGGTTCAGAAAATTCAGATTAAGTGGAACGCAATCTGATCTGTTACCTCAATATTCATGAGGTAGTTTGAAAATTGTGATTCGCTCCAATTAGAGACCATCATTGGTAAGGTGGCCTGCTGCAGTCAGAAGACTGCTATATCTGTGATTGTGTTTCTTTAAAAAAATTGCAGCCCATTTTTCCCACAAGTTTTGCAACCATATTTGGTGGGAAGATACTGATACATAAAATACTGATTCGGTATTTGGAAGAGGCGTCTACAATACGTCCCTTCCAAATACTGAATCGGTATCCTTTTGCCATTCATATTGCCGTTTTAGGAGTTGAAAAATCTTTTCTGACCCCTAAAATGGAATTTGTACATTGGAAAAAAGCATGTTAACTGGGGCAAATACTGAATTGGACAACTTGCGACTGTTAAAATGCTTTTTACATCTGGACCTAGGTTTTGCAGGTATGCACATAGGTTGTTCATGTGGTGATTTCCTATAGGCATGTTTGGAGTCCATCTGCACCCCCCCACCTATTGAACCAAAGTATAGAGAAAAAGGCCATACAAGCAGTTACAGACCACTGCCGAAAGACTGTTTTTTCTAAAAAAGAATTGCATCAGGAGCGTACCATGGCTGTAACATCCTTGGAATGTAAACTTTGCTCCCTACACCTTCAAACCATGTCTACACAAAGCAATGCATTGTCCTTTCATAGCAAGCCCCAAACTCCTCTATCTTCCTGGTTCTCTCCAGCCTCCTCCCTGCATCTTTTGCAAATCACTTACACCCATCACCTACTCTCCACATTCACTTATATTCCTCACTCATAATGAGTCAACTTTAACAACCCAAAATTCTTATCCGTCTCCGTCCTCATTACGGGAACACTGTGGAATGACATAATCACAGCCTCTCGCTCGCTAACCCATTCATCCACACACATTACCAGTAGTTACAACACCCCTGTCGGACTCAAGGGCAACCATTCACACCACACACTCAAACTGCTATCACTAACCATGCAGTGCTTACCATGTGTGTTGTGATCTTGCAGCAACCTTTAAGATGCTCTGACTACGTGCCAACATCCAGTGAACACCACACTACACTGGATGTACACCACTCAGCGTGTACACCAATCAGCCACACAATTTTTAACCACCAGCAGCATTTACCACACTTCATCACCCCTCACTCACCATCAATGAAACTATTAGACTTTGCCTGCGCACACTACTAGCTCAACATTTGTTTGGTCTTGACACTGCTCACTCATCATTCAATTGGTGTTACCTCCTACATAGACTCATAATCTACTTGTTACAACCGCCACACTATTCGCTTGCTATTCATCACTCAATACCATTCATAACCCACTGGCCGATTCTTAGCTACACGTTCTGAATCGGTCATCCCTTCCCCTCTCTGCACCGCTTTTCTACCCCCTTCATCCTTTCTCACAGCCCCCCTCCTTGTCTCCTAGCCCCGCCCTTATCTCACTGGCATCTCTCTCCCCTTTCCACACCTGCACCATCCTCTTCCTTCTCTCTCCTGCCTCTGCTCTGCTCCCTCTCGCATCCCTGCCCTCTCCCTCGTACAGGCATCGACCCCATCTCAATCCATGGGCTTCTGCCACCTCACACCACCCTTTCCACGCACGTGGATATGGGCATCACCCCCCTAGTGCACCATGGGGCGCTACAGGCTGGTGGCATGGGACACCTGTTGCTCTTTGCTTCCACTCTCACTTCATACCCCCTCGCTCACCCCACCCTGATATTTAGGGCACCCTTGCTGACGGCTGACCATGTTCTCTTCCCCACCGGGGATGTCGGACCGCCAACACCTGACGATGACAGACATACAACTTACGGTTGTTGTCAACACTACTTGCATTATGCAATCTCATTCCTATCCCTACTCTACCTCCCCTCCCTACCCATTGCAGTGTGTATTCTATTCCATATTGTACATCTGCAACATGGTTTTGTTCTTAATAAAGAATTACAACACAAAATAAAAAGAACCCACTGACCGAGCCATCTTTTCATGCAGAGCCACTAGTACCACAACTCGGCTTCATACAGCACAACTAGGCGATATCATTTATCCCAACACTACACTCAGTGCCCACCCCTTACAAAATTAATTACGTACAAAATTCTCTTAACATCAGTCTTCTACAACACCCCTCCATTATAACTGCACACACAACCACCTGTTCAAGGCATTTACTCCCTAACTTCCGTTAGCCATGTACAACAAACTCCGTCATCCACATGCTAACAGCACATTACACTCACTTATAACACTTCTCATAAAATGCCTCATAACACTAATCACTCGTTCACCAAAACACCCTCACAAAGCACCACTCAACCACTTGCAATACTACACAGCAACATTAGCAACACTGATAACCCACTTACAGTTCAGGATTTACACCATTGACTCCCCATCATACAATTACACGAGTTGAGATAAAATACATGATGCAATAGCACCTTCCTCATCACCCCGACACCTCGCAACACACATTCTGTTGCACCGAACACCATTCATCCTTTCAAGAACACCACAATGACAAATGTTCCTGGCACCAATTTCTGCACCAGTTACTAAAGCCATTCTCTTGCCTTTAGGCAGTTGCATCAGCACTTTCTTACAGCACCAACCTCATACACTATCACCCAAACACAGGATAACTTGACCCCACAAACACCTCTCATCTCAACCACTAACTTTACCACGTGTTACATTACTCTGGCGTTCATACCCCTTGACCATTAACAAAACCTCTTTCACATCACACATCTCCAGTAGCCACTCACCTCTGTCACTTTACTGCTCAGTCTCTATACCACTCCTCAGAAGAGCCACTCGCCTTCAGCTACATGCATCATTCATTTTTGGCTAGTCAGAAACACCAGTAATTCATATCACCCACCAGCAACACTAGTCACAAGTGCATGATTCGCTCACAACAGCAATGAGCTACATCCACTTAGGCAATGTCTAACTTGCTTACGCCATTCAGTAGCATCTCTCCCACAGCTCTGCGTAACTCTGTTTGCCTAACACAGCATTACCAAGCCAATCACAGCTTTTCTTTGACATCACAACCTGCAGTCACTCACAACTCGGCAACTTACCACACTCATTCACTACTTCACATCGATTGCACCCCACATCATTCACTAATTACCAAAGTCATTCACAACACAACTCATAACTCGCCACCCCAGCAATTTTATTCAGTCAGTTGCAATATCCCTGTCAACATTCCTGGAGCTATTCACAGTACTCAAAACCCTCTATACCCACACTCACTGCACTACTTAACTACACTCATAACATAACCCAGTTGCGCTAGGTACCTGCAGTCACTCACAGCACCACATTACTGACTGTCAAAAAATTGCTTGCCTCCACCCATATATATCATATAATCATTCTCAGCCTGTTTGAACCGAAACTGTCATTTACACACATCCAAGAACTCTTCAGTTATCAGACCTCCTTGGCACTACATACTAAAGCCACTCAAAATGTCCCTGAACCACACAAAACACTTCATTCTCCACTCACAGATTCCATGGCCGCTCACATCATTTGATCAAACCATGCACAATCAACTACTTCTACAGCTCTCAACCACATGATCAACTCACACCTCCACTAAAATGCAGTACCCCCTTGACCACTCGCAAACCCACTTAGAAGCTTACCTAAAGACACTCAACCACAATATCTTCAGCATCAAACACTTATAGTGACTGTTGTACATCAACACAATTACTTGATTGGAGTGACAAAGATTAAAACAAAATAATAGAGGTGAGGTAGGTTTAAAAGGAGTGTAATATTTCTAGTGCTTCGCTGCTTTGTGTAATAACTTAACACACCACTAGTATTATGTTGATCACAGAACACTTAAAGTGGTAATTGTGAAATTTCCCTGGAGTAACCTAAACATATCCTGAAGTCCTCACAGGTAAGACTGGGTACATTTTCTGTGGTAACCTGAATTGAATTCCAAGCCAAGTTGCCCTTTACTGTTTCTTCTATTTTCTGTGCACACAGCATAGTGAACAGCTAAAAGTATCCCATGGTGATCCGTGAACTGCTGAGGAAATACCTACCCATCCCTCCGGTCAGTCTGTGACTGATGAGCAAGGACAGTGCTAGGGTGAATGACTTCCTACAAGTCAATCAGTAGAGTCTGGCCACAGCCGTTTCTTAAATTAATTCTGAATTGCTGCTTTCAGGCAATCAGAATAGTTCTCTATGGTTAGACCCTTCTGATTTGATGCTAGGTACCCATTTAGAGTAACAATTGGCAGTGCATGCCTCCATCTAATAGTTTGTGGGTAGTTTTGTTCTGTTCAGACTATGAATCCACTTTTCTTTTAATTTTGGGACAGCCCAAGAAGCAGTCGTTCGTGGTTTTTTTGTAGCAACGATCTGCACTGCAGACAAAATGCAAAAAAAGTGTTTATAGTATTACATCCCCCTCTTGAAATCATCATGGAGTAATACAGCCATATCCCATCTTGGGGTAATACATCCCCACCATGAAGTCATTATCAACTAATACAGCCCTATTCTAAGCTTATACTGGGATCATCCTTGAGTCACAGCTGCATTTTGATGTCATCACAAGATCATTCTGTAATAATACGGCTCCATCCTGAAATACTCCTAGGATCATCCTGGAGTAACCCACCATAATCCTGAAATATTCCTGGGATCATCCTGCAGTAGAAAATGATCATCACATTTTCCACTGAAGTAATCAAGTGCCCATCCTGCAGTAATCCAGCCTAATCCTGAAATCATCCCAGGATCATCCTGCAGTAGTAAATGATCATCACATGTTTTCCACTGGAGTAGTTTCTCTGATGACTCTATAGAGTCATCTCATTTAAATATTTTTCCCTATAGGCATACTTCAGGGTGGCTTGGAATGACTTCCCCAGATAATTACAGGGATAGCCTGGCTGAAGTCATCGGATGACTTCAGAATGATCCCAGGATGATCTTCCCTTTTGACTTGGGTACTGTCCATAAAACTGCCCCTAGGTCTAGGAGGACGATAGAGGAGCATGCCTTTTAATGCTTGCTTCTTAGAGAGTGTTATATTAAACATAAAGGATTCACATATTGATGAAGGGGCCACCTCCCCCTTCATGATCAAGCTGTCACGATATAGCAGCGCAAGAACGCCGCCTCTTTTCTTGGGTCTGTCATGTCTATAGACCGAGAAGCCGGCAGGGGTAGGTATGCCGAAATCCGGGCCGGAAGAAATGTCGGCCCAGGTTTCAGTAATGAAAAGAAGCAAGCTCGCATTAATAAGAGCGCAGCGGATTTGGGCTATCCCGTCCGCAGTCAAGTTAGAAGCAATGCAGTTATTATGTTGAGTGTTAGGGCAAGGTACTAATGTATTAGCTACTGTGCTGCTGTCGCGAGAGTCACCTCCCTCTAATGGAATCAGCTCGCAGATATGCCGTATGGAAATCGAGCAGAGTCAGCATAAACCCACAATTGGAGCAGTGGGCATTGGTCCTCGTAAGGAGATCCGCAATGTTAAGCTGTGCGCATTCAAACTGTGAGCACTTGTAAGCTGAGCGCGTGAAGCTCCTTACCTGTGTAAGTTATCGTGTTTGGTTTGTCCCTGGCAATTTGGGCTGGGGTCCTGGCGCTCGGCGCAAACCAGCCACGGACGGGCGCAGATGGGCTTGCTTTGGCACGCCTTTGTCGCGCCAGTGGCATGCCCACTGCACGCGGACTCGCTGACCCCTGATTTGAATAGCCCTCCATGAGAGGGGGCGTGTCCAGAATCCAGCACCAAAGCGCGATGAAAAGGTGAGTGAGCAAAAGAAAAGGGAGGCTTAACTGGGGTCCAGCAACCCCTACAGGACTCACAAGCTCCCCTGTGAGCACTGTATACTGGTAACAGAAATGTAAATTAAAATAATAGTGAGAAAAGTTAAAACGATAAAATGAATAAAATGGAAGTTGTGCTTCCTTCAAGATGGCACCTGCATTCAGTTAGCCAGGCACTCCCCAAATCTGGCATCGAGTGCCTACAAGGAAAGACAAACAGCAGGGCAGCCAGTCCGTGCTCAGGAAGAGCAGCGCGGACGCGCTGACCCCTGATTTAAATAGCCCTCCATGAGAGGAGGCATGTCCAGAATCCAGCGTGGAGGCGCGATGAAAAGGTGTGTGGGCAAAAGAAAAGGGAGACTTAACTGGGGTCCAGCAACCCCTACAGGACTCACAAGCTACCCTGTGAGCACTGTATAATGGTAACAGAATGTAAATTAAAATAATAGTGAGAAGTTAAAACAATAAAATGGGAAGTCTTGCTTCCTTCAAGATGGCGCCTGCATTCAGGGAGGCAGGCACTTCCCAAATCTGGCAGCGAGTGCCTACAAGGAAAGAAAACCGGCAGGGCAGCCAGTCCGTGCTCAGGAGGAGGTCCTCTCCATTATCGGGCACTGCAACGCCTGAAGATTTTCGATCTCCAACGAGGTCTTACGTATTCCCAATCCTTTCCACTCTTGGCGGAGGCAAGAGGCGAAATGCAATCCTGGGTTTCCCACATGGAAGCCTGTAATGGTCGAGCGATCTTTGGCTCCCAACCTGACCTGGGGATAGAGACCGATGCCAGCGGTTTGGGTTGGGAAGCTCGTTGCGGAGAATTTGCCACAGGAGAAAAACGGTTTTCCACAGAACAAACCCTCCACATAAATGGTTTGGAGTTGATGGCAGGCTCTTTCGCTCTCAAATGTTGGACCAAGGACAGGTTTCAATGTTCGGTTCTTCTCAAGATGAACAATGTTGCATTACTACGCTAACCTCCCATTATATATACCAGCATCCTTCTTTCGATCATTAGAAGGCATGATTAGAGACCTTATATGGAGTAACACGCGCTGCAGGGTGGCGTTAGTTAAATTATATTTACCTCAGGCGCAGGGTGGCCTGGCTCTGCCTAATATGGAACATTACTATTTGGCATCCCAAATACAATGGGTGGCGAAATGGTTAGCGGAATTACACATTGCGGATACAGCAGAAAGGGGGCCCCCTTATACGCTGGATAGGCTCCTTTTTATCTTTCATCCATGCACTAATTCACACTCTGCACTTCCCCTTCTGGTATCGATAGCGCTGAAGTGCTTTTGCAGAGCCCTCTGTCTTACTAGGATGGTAAAGCCATACGCGCCCACTATCCCATTGCTGGGTATGCTGAGGTGGGGGGGTCGAGTCGGCGCGGTGGAGCTGGCAGACTGGCATGCTGCTGACATACACACACTAGGGGACCTGTATGCGGAAGGTGTGTTACGCCCCTTCCTCTCTCTGACTGAAGAGGAGGGAGTCCCACCGGGACATTTCTTAACTCGTGCCTCCTGGATGGCTTTGGTGGAGCGCCATTGGGGTAATATATCACAGGAACTTCCAACCCACCTCCTGATGCAGTATATACATGTGATGGGTACGGGACGGCACCTTATAAAATGGTTAGCAGAATCAATACGCGAGCATACTTTGGCTGATTTAGCGCCACTACGAGCTAGATGGGAAGCAGACATGGAAAGATCCTACACATCTAAAGAGTGGATGATGCTGTTGGGGAGTCTTAGACAGATCCCTAGGAATGCTAGATTTAGACTGATCCCATTCTATATAATCCACAGAGCATATCTATCCCCTGATAAAATTAATAGGTACTTTACTAGGGCAGATGCCTGTTGTCCGCGTTGCAAAATGATAGATTCCACTTTTCTACATATGATGTGGTCATGCCCCAGACTGCAAGACTACTGGCACGGGGTGACTCAATTGCTGTCCAGGAGCACAGACCAGGTATTGCTGACAACGTGGGAGGCATGTATCACAGGGATATTCCCCAGAAGTAAGAAACACAAAGCATCCTCCAAATTCTTGGATCTGGGACTAGTGGTGGCCAAGAGACTAGTTGCACATCGTTGGAAAGCCGTAGGCCCCCAATAGCTAAAAGCTTGGACTCAGTCTATGTTGAACTGGGCTAAGGCTGAAGCAATTTCACTGGCAAGAGAGGACACGATAGGATTACATAAATATCCCATTACAAAAGCTTGGAACACGATCCTGGCGGCATTTCAAGTAGCAATAGCTCTGGAGGACCCCCCTGACATTCCTGATACCACATAGGCACTACTTATATGTGTGCTGTAGTATGACACGGCATTACTGAGACCTGGACTATGCAACATACATCAAGTACATTAGAGCGGCAATGTAATACTACAAGGATATGGGTATCGCATCTTCTATAGTAGATGTGGCATTGCAGAAGCAGACTGCCTGCCTCCCACCCCGACCTATCCTGCTTTCCCCTTTCCCCGTTCTTATAAGTCGTTATACGTTCTATTATTTCATATTTAGCTGTTTGGTTGCTCACCCGGACAATGCGGCATGGCCAAAGTGAGTCACTGAAATTGCATGCATGTAATGACTCTATTCATAAACAGGATAATGGTAATTGGTTTATGTATTGAAGTGATATTATGCTTTATCTGATCCTCTCTGTTTACTGCATTGGACGATGATTATTGTGTTGTTCGGATATGGGATATGTAAACGTTAGCGGTGTTTAAAATGCTAAGTGATCTCTGCAGGATCTGACTTCTGTATATACCCACTGGTTCTACAGGTATAATATATGCTGACCAATTGTACTGTATCTGCAAAACTGTAATAAAAAGATCAAATAAACAAAGAGATGGACAATGTGGCGGCTGTATGCTACGTCAACCATCTGGGGGGATGAGGTCGAAGTCTCTGTTGGATCTGGCTTGAGCATTGTGTGATTATTGCCTAGACAACCACATCTCGGTGTCAGCAGAACAATTCCTGGGGTGGTCCAGTCAAGTGGCAGACTAGAACTCCTGGCATTGGAAGGATGTCAGCCCGTGGAAATTACACCCTGGGTGTTTGAACAGATTCAGGACAGGTGGGGCTCGTTCTCCATAAACCTCTTTGCTTCTCAACTGGATTCCCGAGTGGAGAGGTGTGGTGCAGCGGCCAGGGCAGCTGACTTCAGAGCACAGGGCTCACGGTTCGATCCCCGGCTCCGGTGGCAGCTCAGCTCAGCACCATGTGACTCTGGGCAATAGCTCACTTAATTTCCACGACGGCCCCCAGCGCCTTGAGACTGTAAGGGTGAGTAGTTCGCGCTTTACAAATACGGATTTACTTCTTTTTTTTTTTTTTTGACAGGTGCTGCAGTTGGTAACCAGACCCCAATGCAGTGGCCACTGACACCTTTCTCCAAGATTGGAGCAAGGAGATGGCATATGCGTTTCCTCCATTTGCGATGATAAGGAGATTATTCACACAAGTTCGCAGGCAACGGGCAGATCTGGAGGTGATCACCCCGGCCTGCAGGTTTCAAGTCTGGTTTCCAGCTATGACGGAACTTTCTTGGGACTTTACAATCCCTCGACCCCTGTTTCCGGATCTCCTCCAGGTTGCCCAGGGCAACCCTCATCACCTGTTGCTAGCAGGTTCTTTTTGTCTCATGGCCAGTAGGATTACCGGGAATGCTGGAAAGTCCCAGGCATTTCACACGAGGCTGCCTCTTTACTCTCCAGAGCTTGGGCGAATAGCACTAACAAAAGATACTGCTCTGCCTGTTCTCAATGGCTGGGTTGATGTCTCCAATGCTAAGTGGATCCTTTGGGGGCAGACGTTGTCCATGTCTTGAATTTCATGGCGAATTTGGCCTCAGAAGGTTTGGCCTGCAGGTCAATAAATACATTCCAATCAGCTATTTCAGCAGGCCACTTGCCAGTGGATGACCACCCAGTTGGGGAGCACCCTTAGGTATGCAAACTCTTAAGGGCTATTAGATTGTTGGTCCCTCTAGAACCCAGATATTCCACTTTATGGGACGTAAAAATGGTTTTCAACCTTCTTAAATCTTGGCCTTCTAATAAATACCTGTCAAGGAAGCAACTATCGGCAAAGTTAGCAATCCAGTTGTGCTTAGTTTCATGCCAAAGAGTCTCCGATATACGAGCATTGGATACAACAGGTAGAGTATTCACCCCGGAAGGGGTAATTTGTCATATTACTCGAAGAACACAAAGCAATTCAAAGAATGTCATAACCAGCATTTCCAGATGTGCCTAAATTATGTGTTGTTAAAACAATAAAGGCATATGAAACTGTGACAGAGGACCTGCGTCCTCACGGTGAAAGGCAACTGTTGATCACTCACACTAAACCTCATAAGGCAGTTTCTTCCCCTATGATTGCCAGATGGGTCAGATGGTTAATGCAAGAGGCAGGTATTGATATCTCCCAATTTGGGGCTTTGGGAACTAGACTGGAGGATATCCTCAATGCTTTTAAAAGGTTTTACTTTAAACCAATCTCAAATCTGGCAACTCTAGTGGTGGAAAAGGTTTAAACTAGCCTAATCCTCGCCTCTGGGTCCTGACATAGAACGAAAAATTTCCTAACTGTCGTAACAGAAAGTTTCAATTCTCTTAAGAACAAGGAGACCAGGATTAGCCCACCCATTGTTTCTAACATGATTAACAGACCCACCCAGCGGAATATACAAATTTCAGTATGCTTGGGTCAGGACTAGATATGTAAAGTATATATTTGATGATTTAGGATGGTTTACAGAGTTGAACATGTTAAACTTTGATGTTTTCTCTCTGCTAGTTTAAAGTGGATTTCTGAGTATGGAATAACAGACATCTTGAATTATGTTTCCTTCTAAAAAGCAGAACCCAATAAACAGGAATGAATGTCAGAAGAGACGGCTGTGTTCGCAGGAAGAAAGAGGAGGTATGAGAGTCTACGGTGATCTTTATATGGAAGTGCAGCCCCCTGATTGGATGCACTGTTTTTGTTTTTTTCCCAAGGACTTATGGGAAATGTAGTTTATTTTGTTAAAATATAAAAATGTGAAAGGCTGCTGATTAATTAAAGTGAAGAAAGTAAAGCCTAATCCTCGCCTTCATGTCCTTAATAGAAATAAAACTTTCTATTACGATAGCTAGGAAATTTTTCATTAGCCACATTATTTCAATTTACATAGCTGTAACAAGGGTGTGTACCCATGATTTTTTCTTCTACACATTGTTTTTCCAGTGTTTCTGTCTGGTTTTTTTGCATCACAATTTTTTTGATGTTGTAGTACTTTAGAAAGAACTCCAAAATTTGTGTCTAGTTGTAGGATTTTGCAGTGTTTCAATATGATCTTTTTTTATTACTTTTGCTCATTGTTGAGTACTTCAATACAAAGATGAACAGTTTACTCTCCTTTTTCAGTGGTTATGTTCAATATATTCTCATGTGTTTTGTTCCTGGCACTTTTAGAATCCTCCTCTATTGTTTTAAAAGGATACCTAAATTCTTGAAACTTATTTTCCAAGAGCTGCTGTTTTTCTTCTAGGTTAGCATTGTTTGATGTGATTCTCTTAATCCTCAATATGGATTATGGAAATGATGGAAATGTTTTTTTTTGAAGACTTAGAATAAAACTCTTGAAGTGTAGCATATTATTCCTATCCATGGGTTTCCTATGTACTCCTTTCAATTGCTTTGTTCTATATTCTTACGGTTACATCAAGAAATGGTATTTCATTTTCATTGTATTGTATTGTAATTGCATTTATATAGCGCTGACTACCCCTGACGAGGCGTCGAAGCGCTTTTTCGGCGAGTAGCACGCTACTCCGGAACCCAAGAAGGATTAGTGTTGAATTAGTATAGTGAAATATGAAAGTAATTTGAGTGGTGGATAGGTTAGTCAGTTATTTGGATTCAGAAGGATAGCGGAGGGATAGAAGAGGGAAAAAGGTTTGCATTTATATAGCGCTTGATACACTTGATGGGGTGTTGAAGCGCTTTTTTTTTTACGAGTGTTACAGCAAACAAATGATGGACGGAATGCTGTCAATGAAAACATTCTCACCCAGTCAAAAGATCTGGGTTAAATCCATTGTTCTTTTGCCCACTACGCCACCCCAGTTTGGACCCAGCCATATGCAAATCAGTTTTGACCCTGTGCCCCATGGGAACAGTCCAGACTAAAAAACGCCTGCGCAATACCAGACAGCACCCTTCCTCCCTCTGGTATTCTCAGGAGCTTAGGAACCAAAAATTGGCCTGTAAGCTCCTGGAAAGAAACTGGAGGAAGGAATACAAGGAAAGGGATAAAAAGGAATATAAAGTAAGCCTTGCATATTACAAACAGCTGCTTCAAAGGACAAAACAAGAGTATTTTTAAAAAAAAATCAAATTTGCCGAAAGAGCTTTTTAAAATAGTAAATAACTTAGCCCACCCATGCTCTCCCACCATTCCAGCTAGTCAAGAGCTGTGCAATAAAATTGCCAAATTCTTTTTCGATAAAGTTAATGGTATTTTCTTAACTTTCTCGGACTTCTCATCTAAAATGAGTGATTTGGCAATGGATCAAATGAAAGTAGAAAAGGACGCCCTACGATTAGATAGTTTTGCCTTTTTAACGGAATCAGATACTCTCAATTTATTGGCAAAAGTGAAGTCAGGCTCCCCGTATGATCCATGTCCGAGTTCGGTAGTAAAATTAGCTGCAGAGCCAGTGTCACGAAAACTGACTTCCATTTTTAATATAATGTATACAGACGGTTATTTTCCCAGGGACTGGAAACATGCATCAATTCTGCCCCTGTTGAAGAAACCCAACCTGGATGCCAATGACTCAAATAATTTTAGACCTATATCTAGACTACCATTCCCGGCAAAAATGATAGAAAGAAATATGAATGCTCAACTTAATAAATTTCTGCATGACTCTCAGGCGCTGAATCCAACTCAGTACGGGTTCAGACAGGGCCACAGTACGGAAACCGCGCTCCTTAAATCCACAGAAGAGATTAGGACCATTCTGGACCAAGGAGGGAAGGCAGTACTGATCATGTTAGACTTGTCTGCGGCGTTCGACACAGTCCATCATGCTTTGCTGATGGGCCGATTGGATGAGATAGGAGTCAAGGGCACTGCCTGGAAACTTCTCAAATCCTTTCGGACAGAATGCAGACGGTGGCCCTGGATAAATTTGAAGCAGTCGTTCTCCTTGCCCTGTGGTGTGCCACAGGGGTTGTCGCTGAGCCCGACACTTTTTAATGTTTGTGTCTTCATTGGCACCCCTAGTTGAATCTTTTGGTTTCATGTTGACCTCCTACGCCGATGACACCCAAATTGTGGTGACATTACAACCAGGAGTGATCCAGGAAACCGCGTCGAGGTTGCAGGACTGTATGAACGCCGTGGGGGGATGGATGGCCCAAAACTGCCTGAAACTCAACTCCGGCAAAACGGAGGTTGTATTGTTCGGTAACAACTCCAATTTTTGGACACCTGAATGTTGGCCGGAGGCTTCAGGTCCGCTCCCCACTCCCATGAGGAAGGTGAAGAATCTGGGAGTATGGATAGACGATAAATTAAGTTTCAGGGACCATGTGAACACAGTGGCCTCTTCAACATCGTATATCCTTAAATCTTGCAAAAAAATAATGCCACTACTACCCAAAGATGCGCAACAAACAGTTGTTACTGCACTAATAATGTCCAGATTGGACTATTGTAATAGTCTATATCTTAAGATCCATGAAGGTTCGATGAATAGACTACAGATTCTGCAGAACGCAGCGGCAGACTTCTTACATCTACTTCAAAGTTCGAATCAATTTCAGCCAAAATTAAAAAACTTCATTGGCTGCCGATCAGGAAAAGGACTCAATTCAAGTCTCTATGTCTGGTCTTTAAAGCCCTCCAGGGAACCGGACCCGAATTTTTAAAACAGCGCTTTCGCTGGTATACACCAAATAGAGCACTGCGGTCATCTGATGCAAAACTCGTGACTGTTCCTTTGGTGAAAAAAGCCAACTGGGGTGGCAGAAGCTTTGTAGCTAATGCGGCCAAAGCATGGAATGCTCTGCCACTATCCTTGAGAAGCATGACTAATCTTTTGACCTTTAGGAAAGCACTGAAAACGTGGTTGTTTTCAAATTAATCTGGTTAAATTCGCATTCCGTCTTTAGCTGCAGTAGGCCTTCACACAGCGCCAGGACACCTTCGGGTATCAGTTAGCGCTCTACAAATACCTATACCATAACATAACATAACATACCCTGAAACCAGTCCCAGGATGCTTGTTTCCGGTCCAGGGAGGACCTGGCCTGGCAGTTCGGTCTGGACTGTTCCCATGGGGCACAGGGTCAAGACTGATTTGCATATGGCTGGGTCCAAACTGGGGTGGCGTAGTGGGCAAAAGAACGATGGATTTAACCCAGATCTTTGGACTGGGGGAGAATGTTTGCATTGTCAGCATTCCGTCCATCATTTATTGCTGTAACATTTTTTTACGAGTCGCATGCTACTCCGGAACCCATAAAGAATTAGTGGTCAATTAGTATAGTGAAATATGAAAGTAATTTGAGTGGTGGATATTAGTCAGTTATTTGGATTGAGAAGGATAGCGGAGGGATAGAAGAGGGAAAAAAGGTTTGCATTTTTATGGCGCTTGTTACCCCTAATTGGGTGTTGAAGCACTTTCTGGGTGAGTAGCACGCTACTCCGGAACCCATAAGGATTAATGGTGAATTAGTATAGTGAAATATGAAAGTAATTTGAGTGGTGGATATTAATCCGTTATTTGGATTGAGAAGGAGAGCGGAGGGATAGAGGAAGGAAAAAGGTTTGCATTTATATATCGCTTGTTACCCCTGTTGGGGTGTTGAAGTGCTTTTTTGGCGAGTAGCACGCTACTGCGGATACCCATTTGGTATTATGGCTGAAAGTAATGTGTGGATTCTTACTGTTTAATTCTAGTATTTTAATGAGTAATTCCTCCTTTGAGTTACACCATAATATCAAGATATCATCTATGTATCTCATCTATAAGTTCAAGCCTAAGTCTTTTGCCATTGTTCATCTTGGTTAACATGGTCATGATGAAGTTTGCTCATAAAAATGTTTGGAGATCAAGGTACACAACAGAAGCCCATCAAAGTACCATTCATTTGCAATTAAAACTCAGTCTTCCATGGAAGTAGCTATGATACAATGAAAATGTTATAGTTCCAACAGAAATATTCTATAAGCTCCCTGTACTTCACTATTTATTACTGCCCATTCTGTTTCTTCTAAGCCCTCATGATGGAGTATGTGGGTATATAGAGAATTTATATCAAAGTACATGTTATGTTCCTTCTTTGATACTAATTGGCAAGTTTTTTCCCCCGAAAATTCAGTGGTATCTCTGATATAAGATTGATTGAAAGATTTGCTGGTCTGAACTATAGGTTGCAAAAAATGTGTCCGTGTATTTTTCTGTATTTTCATGAAAAGACCCACACCCAGATACAATAAAGCGAAAAGGAGGGTTACACAGGTTTCTGTATACCTACAGTAACATGTAGATGTATGGTATCTTAAGGTCAGATATTGTTTAGTTCTAGAATCTATCCAATCATTCTCTTCTGCTTTGTCTAAAATGTTGTTCAAATTTTCTTGGAAGGCTAAGGTGGGATCTACAAATGAATGTCTTAATTCCTGGCATTCCCACCAACATTGTAAACCTCATTTACAAGGCCCTAGCTGCACTTTTGCGCCACCGGAGCGTCACCTTTATGACGCTCCGGTGGCGCAATGTGCCGCAGCATATTTACAGGGCCATGCAAAGTCACTTTATGTGGCTTTTCATGGCTTTGTAAATATGTGCCCCTTTCACGGAGAACACTGCGTGAAAGGGGCGTTCCATGGGTGTTGCTGTGGGTATTCCCACGCAACACCCATGGAATCTAAAGCACTCCCAGATTTACGAGGAATCGTGAACATGGGAATGGCGTTAGAGAGGCACATCAAGGAGAAATATCCTTATTTCTCATCGTTTTTGCCTCTTTCTATGTGTGCTGCATTCTGCACCACATATAGGAGGAAATCACCTCCATTGATTGATTTTATGCAGAAAGGTGTCCCTTCCTGCATAAAATCAATCATCCCCGCAACGCAGGTACCCTTGCAACATGGCGCAAGGGTGCCTGCGTTGGCACTAGGTTGCTTAATTAGCACAGGGGTCAGTACAAGAATGCACCGTATTCTTGTAAATATGGCCCATTCCTGTACTTTTAGAATGACGTAGGGCTGTGTTGCAAAATTGCTTGCGGCACAGGGCTGCGCCATTCTATTGTAAATGAGGCCCTTTGTACGTAAAGCTCTTTGTCCATGATCACTTTTCATCCCCCTTCTCCACCATCTTCAAGGTATTTTTTTATTATTCGTTATGTTTTGAAGAATACTTTTCTCCTTATTGGTTAAATTATTCTGCTTTTTGGTACTACTAGGTTTTATTTCCTATGTGATAAGTTTTTCAAACATGTGAAATGTCCTGTGGCTTGTTGAAGGAATAAACATTTTTTTTTTTTTTAATTTGTTTTCAGATCGTTTTTTGGGGGTTATTTTCCTGGCGAATGGTCTGAAAAGGGTATTTTAGGCTCAGGTTCTTCATAAAGAACAAGTTACTTACCTTCGGTAACGATATATCTGTAAGAAACATAGGTTAGTTATAGATTTCTTACCTTAGAATTACCCCCAGGCGTCAGACTGGATCTGGAAAGTTTTTCGTCAGCAGTACCTCTGCGCGTTGAAAGGTGGCGTCGGTCGGCTCTGCGTTCGTCGTTGGCGTCGTGGTCGCCGGGATGACGTTGCGGTAGCTACTTAGACGCCGCCCTCGCGCGCTGACGTCAGTTCTGTACACGACTTTCCGCGCCAGAAATGCAGAGCCATGCAAGACACTGACCACTGGTGCACAAAACTAGGGCCCTGAAAGGATGTCCTTAACCCTAGAAATCAGTTCGCAGAACGGGGAGGATGGGTGGGGCGGTAAGGAATCTATAACTAACCTGTGTTTCTTACAGATATATCGTTACCGAAGGTAAGTAACTTGTTCATCTGAAAGAAACAGTTAGTTATAGATTCCTTACCTTAGAATAGATACCCCAGCAATACCAACCCAGAAAGTCCTGGAGAACAGAACGGCCAAAGAAGCCGTCTCTCCGGACTTGGCTGTCCAGGCAATACTGTTTAGTGAATGTGTGCAAGGATGCCCACGTTGCTGCCTGGCAAATGTCATGTAGAGGGACTCCTCGTCCCAAAGCAGTAGTGGCTGTTGTCGCCCTGGTGGAATGGGCACGTAGCCCCACAGGAGGCTCCTTTTTAGCTAGAGAATAGCAGGCTTTAATACACAAAACGACCCATCTAGAAATGGTCCGCTTGTGTACGGCCCGACCTTTCGTGGCGCCCACGTAGCCAACGAAGAGCTGGTCATCCACCCGGAACTGTCTGGTGCGATCCAGATAGAAGGAGAGCGCACGTTTTGGGTCCAGACGGTGGAGCCTCTCTTCCTCTTTCGAAGGATGTGGAGGCGGAAAGAAGGTGGGCAAAGTGATGGTTTGCCCAATATGAAAGGAGGTGACCACCTTAGGAAGGAAGGATGGACGAGTTTGTAGGACAACCTTGTCCCGATGTAGAGCCAGAAAAGGAGGTTTGGATGAAAGAGCCTGGAGCTCACTCACTCTTCTGGCAGATGTGATGGCTACCAGGAATGCAGTTTTAAGAGTTAAGAGTCTGAGAGGACAGTTGTGAAGCGGCTCAAAGGGAGCGCACATTAAATAGGTCAAGACCAGATTCAAGTCCCACTGAGGCATTACGAAGGGGATAGGAGGAAAGAGATGAGTAATGCCTTTTAAGAAACGATTTACAACCGGGGACTTGAAAAGAGAAGGCTGATCAGGAAGCCTTAGAAAGGCAGAGATGGCTGAGAGATAGCCCTTGATAGTGCCCAGAGCAGAGCCCTGCTGGGCCAAAGAAAGGAGGAACAAGAGAACCTTAGAGAGGGGGGCAGAAAGGGGATTCACAGCCTTTGCTGCGCACCATGCCACAAATTTGTTCCATCGGCAGGCGTATACCGTCTTAGTGGAGGGACGCCTGGCTGCCAAGATTACATCACAGACTTCAGGAGGCAAGTCAAATGACGTCAACTGCCGCCGCTCAATCTCCACGCAAGGAGGTGGAGGCTGGACAGGTTCGGGTGGAGGACCGTCCCCTGCTGCTGCAACAGAAGATCCTCCCGAAGAGGCAGAGCATCCGAGGATCAATGGCCATGTTGAGTAGCTCGGGATACCAGACTCTTCGTGCCCAATCCGGCGCCACAAGAATGACTTGGGCCCAGTCGCGCTTGATCTTCAGCACTCTGGGCAGAAGTGGTATAGGCGGAAAGGCGTACAACAGACCGCAACTCCATTCGCGACGAAAAGCGTCACCTAGCGAGTGTCGCCTTGGAAATTCCAACGCACAGAATTGCTGACATTGCGCGTTCTCTTCGGTGGCGAATAGATCTAACCAAGGCTCTCCCCACTGTTGAAAGAGATCTTGCACCACCTCCGAGTGAAGATGCCATTCGTGATCCATCATGCACCTGCGGCTGAGTTCGTCCGCCCTGGCGTTCAGAGAATCTGCCAGGTGTTGAACCACCAGGGATATGCCTGATGTTCCAGCCATGTCCAGAGGCATAGGGCCTCTTGACATAGGGTCCACCACCCCACCCCGCCTTGTTTGTTGCAGTTCCACATGGCGGTGGTGTTGTCCGTGAACACCTGCACTACTCTTCCCCGGACAGAGGGAAGGAATGCTTTCAGTGCAAGACGTATCTCACGCAGCTCCTGAAGGTTGATGTGGAGTCTGGACTTCGCCGGAGACCAGAGGCCTTTGATCTCTGCCTCTCCCATGTGGCCGCCCCATCCCAGAAGCGATGCATCGGTCACCACCGTGAACTCTGGTTGAGGAAGGGAGAGGGATCTACCGTTGACCCAATGCTGGTTCGTGAGCCACCACTGCAATTGGTGTGCAGTGCCCTCTGAGATCTGGACGCAATCAGACAGATTCCCCTGATGTTGCGCCCACTGGAACTTCAGGTCCCACTGCAGAGCCCGCATATGCCACCTGGCATGATCCACCAGCAGGATGCAGGAGGTCATCAGGCCCAGCAGCCGGAGGGTCATCCTGACCGAAACCCGGGATAAGGGCTGGAAGATCGGAATCGTAGCCCGAATATCCCGGACTCGCTGCTCGGGAGGATAGACCCGAAACCGCGCCGTGTTCAGAACCGCTCCGATGAAGAGGAGCTTCTGAGAGGGAATCAGGTGTGACTTCGGCACGTTGATGGAGAACCCCAGCGAATGCAGGAGGTCGGCAGTAGTCTGGAGGTGGGAGACGACTGCCTGGGGCGAGCCCGCCTTCAACAACCAGTCGTCGAGATAGGGGAAGACTGGGACCCCTGATCTGAGCAGATGAGCTGCAACCACCGCCATCACTTTCGTGAACACCCGAGGGGCGCTGGTAAGGCCGTAGGGGAGCACGGTAAACTGAAAATGCTCGTGGCCTACCATAAACCGCAAGTAGCGCAGGTGGGCCGGCAGGACGGGGATGTGAAAATAGGCGTCCTGGAAGTCCAACGCTACCATACATTCTCCAGGGTCGAGGGCAGACAAGACCTGAGCTAACGTCAACATTTTGAACTTCTCCTTCCGGAGGAAGCGGTTGATGCTCCTGAGGTCCAAGATAGGACGCAGGCCCTTGTCTTTCTTGGGTACCAGAAAGTAGTGGGAATAGCAACCACGACCTACTTCTGGGGCAGGAACGCGCTCAATGGCTCCCTTGGCCAAGAGAGCCATAACTTCCTTTTGGAGAAGGCCCAGGTGATCCTCCGACATGCAATGGTACTGAGGTGGAATGGCTGGAGGGGTAGCCTCGAAGGGGAGGGAGTAGCCCCTTTGGACTATCTGCAAAACCCACCTGTCAGACGTGATGGTGCGCCAGTGGGGAAGATATGGCGGATCCTGCCGCCCACTGGCGATTGATGGACCGGAAGCAGAGGGCGGGGGGGTTGGTGGACTGGCCCACTCGCTGGCCCCCAGAACCACGGCGGTGGTTCCCACGTCCCCGCGAAGGTTGTGCAGCTTGCGCCGGCCTGTGGCTCTGGGCGGGACATAGTGGGACGCCCCTTCCGTAGCCACGAAAGGGGTGATAAGCAGACTGCGCAGGGCGGGTGGAGAGGCCCAAGGACTTGGCCGTAGCCCGTGAGTCCTTGAAACGCTCTAGAGCGTGGTCTGCTTTGTCGCCAAAAAGGCGACGGCCATCAAAAGGCATGTCCAGAAGAGCGCTCTGGACATCCCCAGAAAAGCCAGTCGATCTCATCCAGGCGTAGCGACGAAGGGCTACCGACGTGGAAATCGTCCTGCCTAGAGAGTTGGCGGTAACCAGCCCACAGCGGATGGTAAACTTTGCTGCATCTCTTCCTGCGGCAACGGCCTGGGAGAGTACGGTCCAGGCCTCCTCCGGATACTGAGGCAGCATTTGCGCAACCGTGTCCCACACAGAGTGGGAATAACGGCCCAATAGACATGCAGTGTTTACCGACCGCAGTCCCAAGCTGGCGGAAGAGAAAACCTTCTTCCCAAGCTTCTTGGATTCCCTATCTGGGGGTGCGTTAGGGAATGCGCTCTTGGAAGTAGAAGCTTGGACCACCAAGCTCTCGGGGGTGGGGTGTTGGGAGAGGAAAGTGGGGTCGCCCGGGGCCGGGCGGTGGCGTCGGGCAACCATCCTATCCACGGGAGCCCCCGTGTTGGGCCTGGACCAAGTGCCCAAAAGGATGTCGGTCAGGGCTTCATTGAACGGCAGCAGGGGCTCCGAAGAGCTCGCTGCCGGTTGAAGCACCTCTGTCAGGAGGTTAGTCCTGACTGCCACTGTTGGAAGCTCGAGGTGGAGAGCCTCGGCCGCCCTACGCAACACCACTGCGTAGGACACTCCCTCCTCCGTAGCCACGGTAGGAGGAGACAACATGCCAAGGTCCGGGGAGGTATCAAAACCACTAGCATCCCCCAGGTCCTCTCTCCAGTCCGGATCGTACTCCAACTGGTCTGACAAAGGGTCTCCAGACCCCTCCCAGTCTTCCTCACCCTCCTCTGGCTGCCAGGTTGGCTGAAAATGGCCAAGGTGGAACACAGGGGCAAAAGTACCCATCGGCACGGCCGGTCCGGCTCCGTGTCCACGTCGGGTTGTAAGCCAGGGTGATGCCGTCTGGGGGGCCAGTTGGCAGCGGACGCGGTGCCGGTGGAGTCGGCGCCGGTAGAGGTGTCACAAGGTCGACCGGCGCCGATCCGGATCCAGGCCTGGATCCATGGGGGCCCTGCGGCACCGGAGTCACCGGCAGAGAAGGCCTAGGGCCCCCAACTGAGTCCGCGGGGCCCAAAGGCGCGCCGGCAGAGTCGGGCTTCCCAAAAATGGCATGCATGGCTTCGTAAAACGGACAAAACTGGGCAGGGGTCGCTCCGGGTCCCGGAAAGGGAGGGCAACTCGGAGTCGGCCCTTCAGGCTCCGCATGCGGAGCCGTGGGAGTGGCACCGCCCGCATCCCTCGTCGCGTCAGCCGACCGACGGGCAGAAGTCGAAGAGCGATGATGCTTCTTCGACTTCTTCTTGTGCTTCGACTTACCTGACCCCGAGTGCGAAGACTTGGATGACGAGTGGTGATGGCTCCACAACCGGTCCCTCGACCTCCCTCACGACCGGGACCTCGAACGGCGCGGAGCCGACTGCCAGCGCTCCAGAAGCTTTCGGGACCGCTCCCGCAAAGACTTCGGAGCCTTGGTCCGGCAGTCGGAGCACGACTTGGGGTCGTGGTCGCGCTCCAGGCAAAAGAGGCACAAGCGGTGCGGATCCGTCACCGACATCATACGGGAACAGGAACCGCAGGCCTTGAAACCGGGCATTCCTACGTGCACCAGGAGTCATTAGGACTTGAAAAGACGTCGACAAAAGTCGCTCAAAAAGTTCAGTCAAAAAATGACTGGAGGTACCGCTCTCTCCGGATCTGCGCTGGCTGGCACGGAAAAAGAAAGAACTGACAGCGCGCGAGGGCGGCGTCTAAGTAGCTACCGCGACGTCATCCCGGCAACCACAACGCCAACGACGAACGCGGAGCCGACTGACGCCACCTTTCAACGCGCAGAGGTACTGCTGACGAAAAACTTTCCGGATCCAGTCTGACGCCTGGCGGTCATTCTAAGGTAAGGAATCTATAACTGTTTCTTTCAGATGTCAAATATTACTATTGCTTTTCCCAAAATATTACATTTTGTATATTGGTACAAATGAAGATCCCTTACGCATGTTTTTTTTATTTCAAAAGATCTCTGTCTCTGGCGCTTGAAATGTTTATGGTTAGGTCTCTACTTGGCTTGTGAATGTTCTTTTCTCTTTCTCTACCTTGTTTTTCATTGAATGTTGAACTTTCATGTTTGTTGTTTACAGCTGGGCTTGTTAACAAAATGTTATGATTAGGCTTCTATAGTTAGCTCTGTAGCACATTGGGAGCATTTTCTAGGAGGTCTTTTTGTTTTAAACTTAGTCACACTGTTTTCTACAGTTGCATTCTGAGTATTATTATTTTTTATAGATTCTGCCATATGCCTTGCTTCGACAGGTCTGGAATCATGACATCATAAGAAGTAACAGAATGTTGAAATTCAATCAATCAACCAATCAATCACAATTTGTAGAGCGCACTACTTACCCGCAAGGGTCTCAAGGCGCTGGGGAGAGGGAAGGGGGGGGGGGGGTGCTGCTACTGGTCGAACAGCCAGGTCTTGAGTAGCCTCCTGAAGGTCAGCAGGTCTTGGGTCTGTCGTAGGCTTAGTGGATGGATGTTCCAGGTCTTGGCGGCGAGGTGTGAGAAGGATCTGCCGCCGGTGGTTGTTCTTCGAATGCGAGGGGCGGTGCCGAGGGAGAGGTCGGCGGAGCGGAGCTGGCGGTTGGGGACGTAGAAGAAGAGTCGTCTGTTGAGGTAGGCTGAGCCAGTTTTGTGGAGTGCCTTGTGTGCGTGGATGAGGAGTTTGAAGGTGATCCTCCTGTCGACGGGGAGCCAGTGCAGGTTCCTCAGGTGGGGGTGATGTGGCTGTGGCGTGGTACGTCGAGGATCAGGCGTGCGGAGGCGTTTTGTATGCGTTGCAGTCGCTTGATGAGCTTGGCCGGGGCTCCCGCGTAGAGGGCGTTCCCATAGTCAAGTCTGCTACTGACGAGGGCCTGGGTGACTGTTCTTCTTGTGTCTGTCGGGATCCACCTGTAGATCTTGCGAAGCATGCGGAGGGTGTTGAAGCAGGAGGAGGAGACTGCGTTGACTTGCTTGGCCATGGAGAGCGTTGAGTCGAGGATGACTCCCAGGTTGCGTGCGTGGTCGGTGGGTGTCGGGGCTGCTCCCAGCGTCGTTGGCCACCAGGAGTCGTCCCAGGCTGAGGGGTTGGAGCCGAGGATGAGGACCTCCGTCTTGTCCGTGTTCAGCTTTAGTCGGCTGATCTTCATCCAATCGGCGACGGCCTTCATTCCTTCATGGAGATTGGCTTTGGCGGCGAGGGGGTCCTTGGTGAGGGAGAGGATCAGTTGAGTGTCGTCGGCGTAGGAGATAATGTTGAGGTCGTGCTGTCTGGCGATGCGTGCGAGCGGGGCCATGTAGATGTTGAACAGTGTTGGGCTGAGGGAAGATCCCTGCGGTACGCCGCAGATGATCTTGGAGGCTTCGGATCGGAAAGGTGGGAGGCGGACTCTCTGGGTTCTGCCGTCGAGGAAGGAGGTGGTCCATTCCAGGGCCTTGTCTCGGATCCCTGCGTCGTGGAGGCGTGCGCGTAGAGTGCGGTGGCAGACAGTGTCGAAGGCGGCGGAGAGGTCCAGCAGGATGAGGGCTGCGGTCTCACCGTTGTCCAGCAGGGTCCTGATGTCGTCGGTGGCGGCGATGAGGGCAGTCTCAGTGCTGTGGTTGCTGCGGAACCCCGATTGGGATGGGTCCAGGATGCTGTTTTCTTCTAGGTATCGGGTTAGCTGTTTGTTGACGATCTTCTCGATGACCTTGGCTGGGAACGGAAGCAGGGAGATGGGCCGGAAGTTCTTGAGGTCTCTTGGGTCCGCCTTGGGTTTTTTGAGTAGGGCGTTGATCTCTGCGTGTTTCCAGCTCTCTGGGAAGGTCGCGGTCTCGAAGGAGAGATTGATAACATTGCACAGGTGGGGTGCGATGGAGCTGCTGGCTTTGTTGAAGATGTGGTGCGGGAAAGGGTCTGACTGGGAGCCGGAGTGTATTGTGCCCATGGTCTTGATGGTGTCATCGATGTTCACGCTGGCCCAGGCTGGCAAGGGGTCATGGTCGATGGTGTGCGGCGGGTCTGGAGTATCTATCTTGGTGGGGGCTGTCTGGGTGTTGAAGCTGTCGTGGATGTCGGCGATCTTGCGGTGGAAGAAGGTGGCGAGGGAATTGCACAGGGCTTGCGACGGCGGGATGTCGTTGGTGTTGGAGCTGGGGTTGGAGAGTTCCTTCACGATGTTGAAGAGCTCCTTGCTGTTGTGTGCGTTGTTCTCGAGGCGGTCTTTGAAGGAGATTCTCTTGGCGGACCTGATGAGGTGGTGGTGGTTACGGATGGCGTCTTTATGGGCTGCGTGGCTGTCCGGTGTCTTATCACTGTGCCATTTCTTCTCAAGTTTCCGGCAGGCACGCTTGGAAGCTAGGAGTTCCGGGGTGAACCAGCTGGCTCTTTTGGTGGTGTCGCTGTAGGTGAGTTTTTTTTAGCGGGGCGAGGGTGTTGGCACAGTCGTCTATCCATCGTCTGAGGTTGCAGGCAGCGTCGTCGGTGTTGGATGGGTCGGAGGGAGGGCTGAGAGCGAGGTTTGCCCGTAGTTGGTCTTCGGTGACTTTGCTCCAGCAGCGGCGTGGGATCTGTTGGGTGCGGTGGTGTGTGGTGGGTTTCTGGAAGGTTTCTGGAAGGTGAAGTGGATGCAGCGGTGGTCGGTCCAGAGGAGTTCCGTGGTGTGGGTGAAGGAGACGTGGGAGCTTGAGGAGAAGACGGGGTCGACCGTGTGGCCGGCGGAATGTGTCGGTGTTGTGAAGAGCTGTCTCAGTCCGAGGTTGGCGAGGTTGTCGATCAGGGTGGTGGAGTTGCTGTCGTTGTTGTTCTCCAGGTGAAAGTTCAGGTCTCCGAGGAGGATGTAGTCGGTAGAAGTCAGGGCGTGCGTGCTGAAGAAGTCGGCGATGGAGTCGCTGAACTGGGGTCGGGGCCCAGGGGGTCTGTAGACCAGGGTGCCTCTGAGGGTGGTGTTTGGGTCCGTGTGGATCTGGAAGTGCATGTGTTCGGCGGTGCAGAGAACGTCGTCTGTGCTGGTCGAGACCCTGATGGAGTTCTTGTGGACGATGGCGATTCCTCCTCCTACTCCGTTGACGCGGTCTCTGCGGGTGATCTTATAGCCGTCTGGGATGGCTATGGCGATGTCGGGTGCGGAGGAGTCGTTCATCCAGGTCTCTGTCAGGAAGGCGACGTCTGGTGATGATGAGTCGAGCAGGAATCAGAGCTCGACGGCGTGTTTGCGTGCGGAGCGGGTGTTCAGTAGGATGCATCGGAGGTGGTTGAGGTCCTTCTTGGCGGGCGCTTCGGTGGCTCTGAGGCTGGTGTAGCTGCAGTTCCGGCAGGTGAAGGGGCCATGTGTGCGTTTCGGGCGGCCTTGAAGCAGTTGTGTCTCCGTCCGGGGTTGAGAGCGTGGAGTGTGGTGGCATCGTAACGGCGTCGGTCCTCGAGGCTGGAGCGGGGGGCGCGCGGCCCAGGGGTTCTGGCGCTGGGCGCGGTCCAGGCGCAGACGGGCTTGCCGCGCCAGCGGCGCGGCCGCACAGCGGCCGGGATATATGGGGAGCTGGGAGGGAGGAGCAGCTGGGAGGCTGGAGGCAGGGGCAGCGAATGGGCAGTCAGGGGGGCGGGGCCGCTGGGGATCCAGCGGCGGGGGTACAGAAGGCAAAGTTGGGCACAGCAGAATGGGGGCACGAGGGGAAACAGAAAGCAAAAGAGGACACAATCAATGGGGGCACGAGGGGAAACAGAAAGCAAAAATGGACACAATCAATGGGGGCACGAGGGGAGACAGAAGGCAAAAGGACACAAGCAATGGGGGCACGAGGGGAGACAGAAGGCAAAAGGACACAAGCAATGGGGGCACGAGGGGAGACAGAAGGCAAAAGGACACAAGCAATGGGGGCACGAGGGGAAACAGAAGCGAAACGGGCACACAAAATGGGGGCACGAGGGGGACAGAGGCAAAACGGGCACCAAGGCAACAGCAGAGGGGCGAGCTTACCAGCAGCAGCAGCGGGCAGGACAACACAGGCGGAGCTGTGTGGCGGGGGAGCGACCTACCTGGCAAGGTAGGTCGATTTCTGATTTCTTGTAAAGAAAGATGATTTAAAATGTTTTTTCTAAAAATTCATAAGAATCATACATTTTATACAGATATTTGGAATAAAAACAACATTTAATTCTAATACTACACCTAGGGCATCTCTCCACGTGCTGTCGTGGAACGTTAATGGTCTCCTTGACCGACATAAGCGCACGGCGGTCCTGCGCTATGCACAACGCCTCCACATAGACATCCTCATGCTTCAAGAAACACACCTCCTTGGGAATCATTGTCCCTTCCTGGCGCGCTATGGATACGATAGAATATGGCACTCCGGCTTCTCCAGGGGTACCCGCGGGGTGGCAATCCTCCTGAGGCGCACTCTGCCCTTTGTCCTTTCCCAGGTGACTCACGACCCGCAGGGGTCCTTTTGTATCAGTTTGCGGTTCACTAGCTGGCTCCCCCATCAATCTGATATCTGTCTACGCCCCCCCAGCGATGCTCTCGCCTACACTCACCCACACCGCTGCCCTGATGAACAATATGCCTTTGGGCAGCACGATTGTTGGAGGCGACTTTAACACTGTTTCCTCCCCGGCCCTTGACACCACAGGTCCTCCTTCCGTCTCCCGTAAGGCGCAAGCGAGGCAACTCAGGAACTGGTCCGAGTCGCTGGGCCTCTGTGATACATGGCGTATATGGCACCCCCACACCCTGCAATTTACACACACCTCCGCGGCCCACCAAACACAGGCGCGCATAGATGCGGTCTTTGTCTCTGCACCTGAATGCTCAGAGATTGTAGATGTCCGCATCCTACCGCGAGGTATCTCTGACCATTCTCCAGTGATTCTTAGCACGGGGACTCCTCCTCCTTCGGCCCGCCAAACATGGAGAATGAATGCTTGGTACCTCCAAGACAAAGAATTTAAACAGGTGGTGGGGACGGAACTCAAGCATTACTTCCTCACCAACGACTGCTCCGTGGCCTCTCCGGGTATCTTGTGGGAGGCGGGAAAGGCGACTATCCGGGGGGTCGCGAAGGGACAACTCAGGAGCCGAAGGCAGGCGCAAATGCAAGAAATCTCCTCAAGGGAAGCGCAGGCGCTTCGCTTGGAACAACTAGTATCTCTGTCTAATGATGCCGCCTAGGCCCGACAACTTGCTCACCTTCGGGACGAAATTAAGCAACTATCTTTGGACGCTGCCAAGCTCTTATGGAGGTCGTCGGTAGCGCGAATTTATGGCTGGGGGGACAAGAACGGTACGATCCTGCACAGGCTAGCCACCTACCCCAGGGCGAGCCGCATTATCTCAGAAGTGGCAGATGAGGCAGGAACGGTGCACTGCGCCCCTATGGCGATGGCCAACACCTTTGCCACCTATTATCAGTGTTCATATGCAGCGCGTGCCCCTGACCTCTCGCTTTCTGATCTTGAACGGGGTAAGGTGCGTCTTCCCTACCTGGAAGCGGCCGCCCAGAAGGATTTGGAACGGCCCATCTCTCTGAAAGAAATCGAGGAAGCCATCTCCACTACCTCTTCGGGCAAGACCCCGGGCCCCGATGGCCTTCCTCAGGAATATTACGCGGCATACCGCAAAATTCTAGTGCCCCGTCTGGCCGCTTTGTTTCAGGAAGCGGTGGAAAGAGGTTCCTTTCCGCCAGAAACTGATATCGCCACCATCGTGGTCCTCCCGAAATCCCAGCCCCCCTCGCGTCACTGCGCGGACTATCGTCCTAGCTCCCTCCTTAATACGGAGATTAAGCTGTATGCCGCCATTCTGGCTCAACGTTTGAAGCCCTATTTGGCTTCCTGGTCCACTCAGATCAGTGTGGCTTCATGCCTCAACGCGGGACTCGTCATTGCCTCCGGAGGCTGCAATTGGCTCTAGCCCACAGGCACTTGCTAACCCCATACTTAGCTCTCCTGTCCATAGATTTCGAAAAGGCATTTGACTCGGTGAACTGGACGTATTTGCAGGATGTGCTGACCGAATTGGGTTTTGGGCCTCAATTTAGAGCTCTGGTTCAGGTCCTTTACGCCCACCCGCGAGCGCGTGTGCTGGTCAACGGTGTACTGTCAGAAGCCTTCCCTATTAACAGGGGCACTAGACAGGGATTTCCTCTCTCACCATTGCTATTCGCCCTGGCTATGGAGCCCCTGGCCGCTCTGGTGCGTGCTGAGGACCGTATTCGTGGATGGGAGAGGCCGAGTGTGGAAGCGGACAAGATCGCACTCTATGCGGATGACGTTCTGATTTTTCTGGCTGATCCAGCCTCCTCGGGGCCACGGTGCCTCCAGACCCTAGAATACTTCGGGCAGGCCTCTGGGCTTAGACTGAACCCTGGGAAGTCCGTCCTGGTTCCACTGCACCTCTCTAGGGAATGTTACGATTGGCAATCCACCATACCGCTACGGCGACAATCCTTTAAATACTTGGGGCTGTGGATCACCCTCCTTCCGAACTGGGCTGGGTGCTCAATGTTGCCCCATTGGTTAAGAAGGCCAAGGAGGATCTCCATAAGTGGAAGACTCTTCCCCTTAACCCTTTGGGGAGGGTCGCCCTGTTTAAAATGATGATACTCCCCAGATTTCTTTACGTCCTCCAGAATACTCCCTTCTGCTTCCCCAGGTCTTGGTTCCGGGAGTTGGACAGTATTACCACCAAGTTCCTTGGGGGTAGGGCACGCCTGGCTCTGTCTACTTGCCGGATCCCCTCCTTCGACGGGGGAATGGGGATGACACACTTATACCTTTACTTCCTGGCTGCGCGTCTCCTGGTGGTTCACGATTGGTTCAACGGGGCTGGTCCGATCCGGCCTACCGGCTCGAGCTGAGCGAGCTGGGACTACCCGCCATTCAAGCAATGCTGTACGGGAGGCCCATCCCATCCCAGCTACCTGATGCCACACGTTCCGTGTTCTTGGCCTGGCGGGCCTCGTTGCGTCACACTGGGTGGACGCATAGGCTCACTCGGTGTACACCCCTTTGGCATGGGGCTTGGCTCCGGGAAGTTAGTGGGTTGCAGGGGTTTAAATCATGGGATCTCATTGGTATTACACAACTAGGGGATATATGGGCTACAGGCCACCTGCTTTCCTTTCAGGAGCTCCAAACTCGTTACTCCTTACAATCCTCCCAATTTTATAAGTACTTGCAGCTGAGGCATGCCCTCCAGACGCACATTGCGGATGACACGCGGCTCCCCGAATACAGCCCTACAGAGGCGCAGACAATGCTGGGAGATTTAGGTAAGGGGGGCATTTCCCGCATGTACCGCACCCTAGTCAACAATACTTCCACCTCCCTGGATACGTTGAAGGACCAATGGGTGGGCCCCCTCGACGAGGTGGACTGGCGCAACGCCCTCATGGCACCCAGGACAGTCACCACTTCTGCTAGACTTAAGCTGATCCAACTTTACTACTTACATGCCGCTTACCTTACTCCCCTGCACCTGCACCGAGCGGGCCTGCGTCCCGATGCGTCTTGTGCGAGATGCACTCATGCCCCGGCTGATTTCTTCCATGTGGTTTGGTCCTGCCCCCAACTGGAGCGATTTTGGGGGGCCGTTGAGGAGGAGCTAACGGAGGTCCTGGGTTGGGAGGTTCCTCATGACCCACGGCATTCAATACTGGGAATCCTGGATGGGCTGGATGGGTCCCGGAATGACAAATTATTTTTCAATACAGCCATGATGGTGGCAAAGCGTGACAAAGCGGCGGCATGGATAAGTCCTGAACCGCCGGATATTGGGCGGTGGCGACGGGGTGGACTGGTGTGCGACCCAGGAGAAAGCCCTTTACGTGGCGAGAGGGTGCCCCAAGAAATACCGAAGGGTGTGGGGGAAGTGGCTGGGTACGGTAGAAGGTTCGGAATGATTTGTCTCGTTATTTTTGTCTGTGCATGTCTTATGGGGTGCGGAACTGTGGGATACTTTAACTGCAAAAATGTCATTGATTCATTGCCCATCGTGTATTTGGTGATTTGTTTCATGCGCTGTAAAACAATAAAATTTGACTATCAAAAAAAAAACAACATTTAATTAATCACATTGAATAATTGAATATATTTACTGAGTGTAAATCATGATAAATTTGCATTCAGCCAAACAGAGTGTGCCAAATGATTCTCCTCATAGTGAGTAGAGTACTGACATGTAAGAAAATGTGATGTTTTCACATTGCGTTTTGGGGTCTTTCCCGTTGCAGACGATAGGTCCGCCCACACACGTGGGGTACCATTTTTACCTGGAAGTGGATGGGAGCACTTGTCATTATCAATTGATTTGTTTTGGCTTCCAAGTGTAACTCAGTGTGCAAGAAAAAAACATTTTGCAAAATGCTTTCTGGATCATGACTCAGCACCACCACAGCATCGCTCAGCACCACCACAGCATCGCTCAGCACCACCACAGCATCGCTCAGCACCACCACAGCATCGCTCAGCACCACCACAGCATCGCTCAGCGCCACCACAGCATCGCTCAGCGTCACAATAGTATAAGTACCACAGCATCGCTCAGCACCACCACAGCATCGCTCAGCGTCACAATAGTATAAGTAACCCCAAATTCAGATATATACAAATAAAACTATCTATCTTGGGCACATTTAAAAAATGAATATGTTTCCAGCATACCAGTTTTTCATACATTAAGTTGTACTATGTGAATTGCTGCATGATCGGTACACAATAAATAAAAGAAAAATCATTATTTGCTGGTGATTGGTTGTTGGATCTGGGTACTGCATGTGTTTTGGACACCCAACATACACTATATCTCCTTGTGAACAGAACGGTCTGACTGATATAATAGTGAAATGCTTTTGTAAATAAATAACCAGGGCAAAATATTATAGGTGAAAACGCCAGTTATTCTGATTTTTTTTTTACATTTATTTTAATTTATTTGAACAATCAGTTTTTTGGGGAAAAGCCACGAGCATTCTACACAAATGACCCCTTACTGAATTTGATCTACTTTATAGACATGTATAGCTGTCTGGATTTACCCATAGATATCACACCTGTTCACCTATAGGTTTTCACACCAGTTTCCACCACAAGCTGCAAATATGTTGAAACCACAAAAAATAGGAAAAAAATAGGAAAAGTGGACTACCACATAGAAAAATTCAAACACTTTGGTAAAATAATAATAATTATTATTTACAACTCTGCTTATTCCTGAAAGCTGGAAAGATGGTGTCTTAGCACAAACAACAATCCTTTTGTTAATGCCCAAAAAAGGCACCCTCTCTTGCACTTTACTTTTTTCCCACTTCTCCAGAAAAAACTAGTCGCTATATTTTGGCAATTTTCTCAGTTCTCTCCAGTGAATCAATAAACCCTAGGTACATTTATAAACCCCACAATGTGGGAAGAAATTATGCATATTTGGCCTGGATACTTCTGTGGAAAATGTTATGAAGGCTAAAGAGCGAAATACCGCAAACTTAAAAAACAAAAATTACAAAAAAAAAGGCTCAGCACTGGAGCAGAAAAAGCTTTAGAAGTGAAGGGGTTAAATGTAGCTATTCTTACATGCAGTGAGGCTTGTCTTGTAACAACATGCACTGTTATCCTTCGAAGGTCCAGCCACAAACACCACAATCTTGTGTGATGCTCGGCATGATTAGCAATCATTTGTTCCCATCTCGTATGCAGATTAAAACCTTGATGATTTCATTCTCCCTACCAGTAATTCAATGTGGAATAGTGTAAATGTAATATCACTGAATGTAGCTTTTGAGCACAAACAGTTATCAGTAGATATTCAGACCATTGCTCAGTTCTTCAGACTATCATTTCTTCATGGTGCTATTCCTCATGAATCCGTTGAGTACAGAGTTTCATTCCTGGTGCACTTTTGTCGAACATCAACTCTCAGGTAAGAATTGCTCTGATGCAGAACACTCTTTCAAGTTACTGTTTTTAGGTCTCGGCCTGCACCAGCGCTTGCGCTGGTCTGGCCGAGAGTTTTAGTAAGCGGGTTTTGGAAGTGCAAACCCACTGGCTTTCGGCTGGCGACCAGCTTGCGTTCACGATGGCGTGCACGCGCGCAGCTGAGCTGCCATCTGGGTTTCCTATCTCTTCCTCATTTCCTCGTCATGGCTCATTAACTCTCTGGACTCTGATGTTTCAATCGCAGCAGCAGCTCACATTACCAACTGACGGCCCTGGACTACAGTCACATGAAAACAACAGCGATTAGCATTGAAATGCAAGCTTTTTTTTGTCTAGTTAGAAATATTGCTTCGGTGGGTTGATTTCACCTTATATCGCTATTTGTTTTATATTGGGAGTCACAGCCTAATTACCAGTATTTTTGTCTCACTCTGTTTTTTTTTTTTATATTTATTCGCGCAAAGCACAAAGCTATATTTAAGGTTACTTTTTCCGCGTCACTTCTTCACTCTAAACTCCACACCCCCACTCTTATTGTCTCTCTCCTTCTCTCTCTCTCCCCGCTCTAATTCTCTCTCTACTTAATTAACTCTCCCCTCTCTATCTTTTTAGCCTTTCATTCTCTCTCACCCCTTTATCTGTTTCTCTTTCAAACTCCTTCATTCACTCTGTCTCCCCTTCTTTCTCTCTCTCTATCCCGCTCCACTCTTTATTCTATGTACACTCTATCTCTCTCACCACCCTCTCTAATTGGGCATTATATCTTCACTATCTCTCACTCGGCATCACCACAGCATCACTCAGCATCACCACAGCATCACTCAGCGTAACCACAGCATCACTCAGAGCCAGCACAGCATCAATCAGAGCCAGCACAGCATCACTCTGCACCAACACAACATCTCTCAACGCCATCACAGCATCACTCAACGCCATCACAGCATCACTCAACGCCATCACAGCATCACTCAACGCCATCACAGCATCACTCAACGCCATCACAGCATCACTCAACGCCATCACAGCATCACTCAGTGCAACCACAGCATCACTCAGAGCAACCACAGCATCACTCAGTGCAACCACAGCATCACTCAGTGCAACCACAGCATCACTTAGCGCCACAACAGCATCACTCAGCGCCACCACAGCATTACTCAGCAGCACCATAACATCACTCAGCGCCACCACAGCATCACTCAGCACCACCATAGCTTCACTCAGCGACACCACATCATCACTCAGGGCCAACACTGCATCACTCAGCACCACCACAGGATCACTCAGCACCACCACAGGATCACTCAGCACCACCACAGGATCACTCGGCACCACCACAGGATCACTCGGCACCACCACAGGATGACTCGGCACCACCACAGGATGACTCGGCACCACCACAGCATCGCTCAGCGCCACCACAGCATCGCTCAGCGCCACCACAGCATCGCTCAGCGCCACCACAGCATCGCTCAGCGCCACCACAGCATCGCTCAGCGCCACCACAGCATCGCTCAGGGCCACCACATCATCACTCGGGGGCCACCACATCATCACTCGGGGGCCACCACATCATCACTCGGGGGCAACCACAGCATCACTCGTGGCCACCACAGCATCACTCGTGGCCACCACAGCATCACTCGTGGCCACCACAGCATCACTCGGGGCCACCACAGCATCACTCGGGGCCACCACAGCATCACTCGGGGCCACCACAGCATCACTCGGGGCCACCACGGCAATATCACTCGGGGCCACCACGGCAATATCACTCGGGGCCACCACGGCAATATCACTCGGGGCCACCACGGCAATATCACTCGGGGCCACCACGGCAATATCACTCGGGGCCACCACGGCATCATCACTCGGGGCCACCACGGCAATATCACTCGGGGCCACCACGGCAATATCACTCGGGGCCACCACGGCAATATCACTCGGGGCCGCCACGGCAATATCACTCGGGGCCGCCACGGCAATATCACTCGGGGCCACCACGGCAATATCACTCGGGGCCACCACGGCAATATCACTCGGGGCCACCACGGCAATATCACTCGGGGCCACCACGACAATATCTCTCGGGGCCACCACGACAATATCTCTCGGGGCCACCACGACAATATCTCTCGGGGCCACCACGACAATATCACTCGGGGCCACCACGACAATATCACTCGGGGCCACCACGACAATATCACTCGGGGCCACCACGACAATATCACTCGGGGCCACCACGACAATATCACTCGGGGCCACCACGACAATATCACTCGGGGCCACCACGACAATATCACTCGGGCCACCACGACAATATCACTCGGGGCCACCACAGCACCACCACAGCGCCAAGACAATATCACTCAGCACCACCACAGCATCACTCAGCACCACAGCAGTATCACTCAGCAAGACCTGAGTATCATTCAGCATCACCTCAGCATCGTCTCCGCAACAGTCACCACCACCACCACCACCACTACCACCTCAGCATCACTCAGCACCACCTCAGCCTGCTCTCGGAATCTGGCATCTGTTGATTCTCCCTAGCGTCTGGCCGCTGCTAGTGTTATAATACAGGTACTAGTTCCCAACCTTCACCCTCCGATTGTTTATGCCCCCTCAAAAAAAAAGCTTTAACAAACAACCATTGCAATAGGCAGAAACAAGTTGCCAGCATTGCAAGAACAAAAGAAAAATGAGGAAATTTTTTATTGTAAATACTTTTTTAATATGGTCGTTCAGTTTTACATAATGCCTTCTTGGTCATATATAAAGTAACAAAAATGCTTCTGACACTTTTTTATTATAACTTTTCAGCATGCTGCACAGCAGCCACACTTCTCTACAGCACAGCTTGAAGACATTGGCAAAGTCAATAGCTCTGGCTAAACACTTATAAGGCCCCAAAGGCGAGACCTATTGGCTATGCCAATGCTTGTTTTTTTAGGTTTCTAGCTCTTATTGTCTCCTCGTGTGTTTTGGAATCCCAATGTTTTAGATCTACATTGATCCCATGAACACAAAATGAAGAGTTGGATACTATTAATCTAGGAACTGAAGCATTAGCTTTGTGCAAGGCTAGGAGGAGATCATATAGGTCTGCTACTTTTGTTTCACATGTAAATACTTTTTTTTATAATCTGAATCCTCATGCAACTTGCATATCTGCAGAGCACAGCTATTTAGCGCTCACTGCAGGCTGTGCTTGTCCATTCATGTACAAGCATCACGGTATTCATTAAACTGTTTTACTGGCAATGTTTCAGGAATTTGTTTGTTGGTATTGGAGAAATTCCTGTGTTTTATGTCAAATCATATTCAAATTGTAGTGTGAGCATTTGGTATGCTTGCTTTAATGGCAGCATCTACTTATGTTTCAGGTGTAACCACAATAATTTTCTTAGCCTGTGTTGACTGAATTACTGCAAGAACTTTCTCTATTAGAGTAAAATGCTCTTCTGTAGCAGAATATAAGTCTGATTTGTACACATCTGGTATAGTCTGACTTTCATTGCATATGAATCCTTACTGCTCGGAATTATTTGTATCACTAGGTTGTATGTTATATCACGTGTGCAAGGGTGCAGTTCCAATCATGTCTTTTTGCAAGTCTTTAAGGATTTGAGTGTGTTCTTCTTTCCATTCCTTCCCTGTATTTTGTAGGTTTAATTAACTAGTTTAGGGGCGGAGCTTGCCTGCGACCAAGATGGCCGTGACCTGAGCTAGCTCCGCGAGTCATCTGTAATTATCCGTCATTATCCTGCATCCATACGCGTTTGGTAACTCCAATTACCTGCGGAGGGCAGTCCGGAACGGCGCTGTGACTCGATACGCCGTCTGGCCGAGTTCCGCTCACTGGACCCGCCGGAGGGGGTTGAGGCCTCTGCTCGCGCCCTGCGACCTCGCTGTCTGGTCCGGCCCACTGGCGTAGCAAGGGGGGGGCGGAGGGGGCGGTACGCCCCGGGCGGCACGAGATTTGGGGGCGGCAGGTAAATTTATCGCCAGCACCCCCCCCCCCCTGCTCTTAGGCGCTCGGCGGCGGCGGCGGCAAAAGGCAGGGACCGCCACGGGCGGCAGAGTGCCTAGCTACGCCACTGGGTCCGGGCCTGCAGCCGCGTTCGCCTGGTGGAAGATTGGACCGGAGGTGTGTTAGACATCGGGCCGTGTGCGGGATTGCTGCGGCCCGGCGGAGGTTGGAATCGCCTCGCCTGCCATTAATTTTCAGGAGGATCTGTCCGGGAACTGAGGGCGGCTCCTACAATATATAGTTTGCAAGGGAGTGGCCATTCGAGCACCCGAGCTGCCGGAGAGGATCGCGGCCCCCGCTCGTCTCCTGGGTGCTCGCAGACTGGTGGGGGGCCCCCTGCCGGGTGCAGCTTGTGGATTGCCGGATCGGAGGTGCGCAGGCCATCGGGCCGTGTACGGGGCTGCTGCGGTCTGGCGGTGGCTGGACACACACCGGAAGAACCGCTGGGGGGGCCGAAGGCAGTCCCCACAGCCCACAATACTCCGGAGAGTGGCGCTGAGACATTGCGGCCACTGAGATGTAAAGTGACCGGGACTTGGTGACGGGCTGCCTGGAGGTTGGCAGCCCGAGATAGATTTGTGGGGGTTCTGTCTGCTGGCTGTGGAGCGTAGGCCACACGAGCTGCCAAATGCCTATATAACGCCAAGAATTGGGCCGCAAACGCCCCCCAGCTATGCTTAGTGATCAAGGGCGAGGGGCTGAAGACATTAAAAGAACTCGGCCCCTGACTCCTGCTGGATCTGCTTGCTTGACGTCTCCAGCCACTGGCGCCCGGCTGGGCAGAGACGCTGACGCCATCGCTGGATGTCGTGTTACGGCCCAGGTACATCCGTTTAATGGCACTACTCGTGTGCAGTGGTGGAAAGCGACTGCAATGATCAGGTGCGGTTGACACTGGTGGCGTGCTGCGGAACTTCATGCCCTTAGGAGAGAGCGGGGTGCCCTGAATACTGTGATTGTATGGGATGTCTTGGTGGTGCGGCTCTCTCTGCCTGAATTACTATTGGATTGCCGCCCCACGAGGCCCTGCCTGCGGACTGTGTGAGCTGCTGCACATTGCTTGATTGGTGTGTGCCTCTGGGGCTGCAAAGGAGGGGATCGAGGAGGTGCTTCACCTCTGCACATCTGAGGGGCTTCCCCTCGCTGGATAGCCTGCTCTGGAGACCGAGGGTGCTTGGCGGGCTGCGGGACGCGTGCCGAAGGAGAGACCGAACCGTGGAGGAGAGAGGAGTCTCCGTCCTTTTCTTCATTGCTTGGCTAGTGAGTGCAAGTTGTCTGTGCTGCGTCCTCGCCTCAACATCTTAAAATGGGCAAGGCGGACAAAACACAATCCAAGCTGCAATTTGAGCAGCGCAAATCAAGATCCAGGGACGCAGAGGGGGTCCTCCCTCTGAGGACAGAGACGAACTGTCGGATGAGGCTACAGGGGATCTTAAGCAGATACTCTCGACAATGCAGAAAAGTCTACAGAAAAGCCTCACTACTATCGACGGCAAGATCGATTCGTTAGCCTACAGGATGGATAGAATGTCAGAACGCTTGGATAAGCACGTAGAGCGAATTGACATGAACGAGAGGAGAATCGCAGAGGTAGAGGAGGCGCAGTCGGAAGACGGCGCAACCCAGAAGCAGTTCGTTAAAGCATTGACCGCCCTACAGGACAAGGCGGAAGATTTGGAGGCGAGATCCCGGAGAAGCAACTTACGCATTTCGGGGCTGCCGGAATCCACTGCAATAAGCAATATGGAGATCTTCATCGAAAAGATGCTGATCACGCTACTGGGGCGGGAAGCCTTTTCGGATATGTTTGTGGTGGAAAGGGCCCACAGATCGTTGGGTCCCAGACCCCCTCCGGGGGCTCCGCCACGTCCAGTAATTGCGAAGCTTCTAAATTACAGGGACAGGGACGATGCCCTGAAGCATGCTAGAGTGAAGGGAGAGCTACAGTTCGAGGGTTTGGCGATCTCCCTGTTCCCGGACTTTACTATGAAAGTGCAGGAGGCCCGACGCCAATTTGCTCAGTTGAAAATACGACTTAGAGACCAAAACATTGAGTATGCTATGCTATACCCTGCAAGGTTGCGGGTCAATATGAACGGTCACTCCAGGATCTTTCTTGACCCTAAATCGCTTCAGAAGGCCTTAAAGGACCTCCCCAAGACACCAGAGCGCGGCCGGGAGGCTGGGGTGGGGGGCGGATGAGGCGCCTGGTGGTGCGATCGGAGGCGAGGACTAATAGAACTCTCACTGTGCCCCGGCGGACTGCGTCTTCCAGGGGTGGTGAATTAAATGCTACTGGTGGGTTTGCAGCGCTGATTGCGCCACCCACCAAAGTAGCCTTTCAAACCCATCTCAGGCCTCTGCCATTGCAGGGCCTTTGCGCACAGTGTTACTGCCGCTGTGACGTGGCACCTAAAGTGTGTGCCATGTCTGTGACCCCCCTTTTACTGCATGTCAGTCACCCCTAAGGTAGGCCCTAGCTAGCCCTATGGGCAGGGTGCATTGTAGGTAAAAGGTAGGACATGTACCTTAAGTGTGTGACATGTCCTGGTAGTGACAAACAGCCATTTTGGTTTCTCACTACTGTGAGGCTGCCCTCCCATAGGAATGCATTGGGGATTCCCTGATAAGTGTTTCAGTGGTTATTCCTGATATGAGAGGAACAGCGTGGTCAAGTTTGGTATGTTTGGAATAGTGATAATAAATGGAATGCAATGGTGTGTGCCTATTTATTATAACTATTTTAGAAATGCCACTTTTAGAAGTTGGCATTTCTGTATGCTATGTGTCTGCCTGCCTGCCTGCCTGATGTGAATTGCATGTCTGGCTTTTGAGTGACAGGAGCTGGTGAGGTGTGTGTGGCTCCAGGAGGGGCAGGGTGAGTCAGCGCTAGGCTGAATAGGGCACCTGCATTTGGAGTAGTGGGAGGAGTAGTCCCCTGACCCTGAATAAGGTTGTGCCTGCCCTAGTGAATGCTGGCTCCGCCCCCCTGTGGTGTGTCTGATGACGAGCCCCCACCTGACAAAGGGGAAGAGGAGCCTTGTAAATAAAGTGCTCCAATTCCCCCCTGAACCAGTTTTGGCTGGTTCCCCAAGCCCTGTGCCAGGGCAGACAAAGCCAAGATGTCATATAAATATAGGGGCTGTGACCCCATGAAATGTTGAGCTGTTTCTGTGCTGACTGGGGGACCTGCTGCTGCTGGGCTCCAGGAGGAACCGCCACGAGGGACTGCCTCCCTGCTGGAGAGCCCTGTGTGCTGGCCTGCCTGGGCCCAGCTTTGCCCCCTTGACCTGTGCAGGACTTAGCGCCTCGTGAGCGCTTTATCTTATTTCGAGAAGAGCGTGGGCTTCGCAGCGCGGAGCTGCCACCTATTTAGAGGGAATCCCGACGTGGGGATTCCCCCGCCTTCTTGCCAAACGGAGCGGGAGCCCACCCCGCTTTTTGCATATTTTAATAGCGGGTGCCCACCCCGCGTTTGGGGTTTGCTGGCGTGTGCCCACCCCGCTTTATGCTTTAATTTTGAGGCGGGTGCCCACCCCGCACTGTGGCGCCGAAGAGAAATCACCGCCGCGGCCCGATTCGGCACCGTAAGCCAGGCACGTCCGCCTGACTGTGGGCGGGGCCTGCTAGCAAGCGCGAGAGTCCAGCGCGAGAGCCTCGCGGGCTCCATTTCCGCCCCCCATGTGCTCCCGTGGCCGGAGGAGAGCCCCGCAGATGCCAGAAGCGGCACCAGAGGAGAGCGGAAGTGTCCCCAGAATAGCCCGGTGAGTGAGGGCTCTGCTTGGCACATTGTCAGTGCATATTTTCTGAGTGGACCCGCAGGAGAGCGGGCCGCTCCAACGTTGGGGGCAATTGTGTTGAGAGAGCCCCAGAGCGGGGCCCCAATGCGCCGCTGCCCATTCCCTTCACAGCTGCACCGCACCAGCGCGGGCAGCTGCAACGTTGGCCACTTTTGTTTTTAGAGTCCCGGAGTGGGGCTCAGGCGGCACAGTGGTGCCAGGCCTTGCTCACAGCTGCACCGCACCAGCGCGGGCAGCTGCAACGGTGGGCACATTTGTTGGTAGAGTCCAGGTGGGGACTCCAGAGGGCACAGTGAGTGCCAGAGCCTACAGTTATTTTCAGAGCTGCACCGCAGTTAGCAGCAGCTGCAACGTTTAGGCCAGATCATTTTTAGGAGTCCCAGTGGGGACATAGGAGGCACAGTGGTGCCAGCGCTATCATTTCTTTGGGGGCATTTTTGGTCTGCACAATAAGAAAGGAGTGGGATACACTCCTGCCCTGCCCCAGCGCAATTGCGCACTTTGATGTTGCTGCATTGGCAGCCCAGCCCTAACATTTTGGACATAGGGCATTTGAGCCCCAGAGAGAAGGCCAGTTGGCCAGGGGGTCAGTGTTAGGTTGGTAGGGCGCCAGGCCCTAATGTGATTTATGCACCATGATTTATGCCTCAAATGTGATTTATGCTTATGAGGTTAATGCATAATGTGTTTATGCTGGTGATGCTTATTGCCTAATGTGATTTATGCTTATGAGGTTATTGCATAATGTGTTTATGCCTATGAGGTTGGCGCATAATGTGTTTTACGCCTAATGTGATGCTGATTGCATAATGTGAGTTATGTTGCAGGATATAATGCGGAGTACAGTATTTTGCCAGTAATTACTGGTTGTGTTCTACCTTTACTATTTGTGCTTTGTGATGGTTCTGACAGTGGCCCAATTGGCCCTGTCATGTGTATATAATCCCCTGTAAATATTGCCTAGTGCCAGTTGGCACAGTGTAACTGTGTGATTATGTTCCTAATGTGTTTATAATACAAAGGCTATTTTTTATATAACCTTGTGTGGAGTTTCTTTTGTGAAGTGCCTAGTGTGTTGCTGCTGTGTGTGTGTTGCGCAAACGCTTTACACATTGCCTCGGGGATAAGCCTGACTGCTCGTGCCAAGCTACCAAGGGGGTGAGCAGGGGTTATCTTCAGCGTGTAACTCCCTTGCCCTGACTAGAGTGGTGGTTTCTGCCTGGCTTAGGCGCAAGCCCTAGCCAACCAGAAATCCCATTTCTAACATTGGTTGTCAGCGGTGAGGATAGGACTTGCGTTTGCGCAGTACCACAGCGACAACTGGTTGCACTACAAAACTCTTCATTTAGAGAATCACGTTTGGGGATTATTTTTCCTGATTATTTCTCCTGATTATTCTTTTCTCCTCAAAAGTGTCATTTTGGAGCAGTTTATTTCTGCTTCAGCTCTTGCACCTAGGTCTCACGTGTTGCACCTCTGTATTTAGTGCCTTGCCAAAATGGAATCTGCCTTTATTATAACTGATCTGTGCAGATACAGTATGTTGGAGTTAAAGGGGTTCTGTGAGGAGAGAGACATACCAGTGCTGGATGGGTGGGACACCCAGCTAGACCTCCAGGGAGCCCTACTCCGGTGGCAACAGAAAATATGGGCATTGGAGGACCAGGAAAGGAAGGGTTCCCAGTCCGCATACCAAGAGGGCAGTGGGGCTGAGGGTAACCCTGAAGAGGAGGAAAAGGAGGTAGAAAGTGACAGAGAGGACCCCATAGATAGGGAGTCCCTTGCTGGGTCTAGTACCCAGGGTAGTGCCCAATCCCCTTCATGGTCCCCAGTGGAGTTGGTGGACAGGTAGAGGGAGTATCGGCTTTCTTTAAAGAAGCTCCAGAGGGAGATCCATGAGTACATGGAGGCTCAGAAATTGGAGTTGGAGAATAGGAAGTTAGCCTTAGAGAAGGAAAAGGCATTGTTAGCTCAGGATTTAAGTCTCAGGGCGGCGAGCCTTGAGGAGAAAAGGCTAGAGACCGAAAGGGTCCTAGCGCAGGAGAGGATGGCAGAGGCTGAGAGGGCCTTCGCCAGGGAGAAAATAGCTCTGGAGGGTAGATTATCCCCTGAGCGCAGTTTTAATTATCTGGATTCACCAGTAAGGGTGGGGTCCAGTGGTGGCAGCAATATGGAGTCCAGTGCAGGAAGTCCCATTCCCAGTTCCCAGAGTATGGTACCTGGTTCCCAGGAAGAGGGGTACAGGTTGAGATTCAGGGGCAGTAGGAAACTGTCTCACCAGTCTTGGGGGGAGTTTGTGGATAAATAACATAACATAACGTGTATTTGTAAAGCGCACGTTCACCAAAGCAACGGGGCATCTTGGCGCTGAATAACAGATGTTTATTGTTACCCAACTCAATGGTACTCATTTTATCAACCTCAAATGGATGAAAGGCTGAGTGGACCCGCCGGGATTCGAACCTGTGACCATGAGGTCGAACACAGGCCCCTGCAGTGGATGCATTAGTCCGCTGAGCCACCAGACCCGGCTAAATGTTGTGATGCACTGGATGATGGGGTGTTGGTTAGCACGGCAAATGATTTTGAAGGGCTGTTCAATCTGGTTGTCAAAGAGCACATGTTCAGTCATTGTTTTCCGGGGTTGCGCCAACACCTGTTGGAGTGTGAGTTCTCTGATCCTAGGGAACTTGCACAGGAGGCAGACCTCTGGGTGAGTGCCAGAGGGTCTGTAGAGGCATTGGGGAGTGACCCTAAGAGGAGTGGTTCAGGTATCTTCCAACCCAGAGTGGTGGAAGTGGTTCAGAGTAGCCCAGCTAGGTCCCCTTATAGTGAGGAGGTTGTAGGGCCTCACATCCTGTCTCGCAGGAGAAGGAGTGAGACTGGGCTGTGTCCCGAAGTGCCCCAACCTCAGTCTCCAGGACTGGATGGTTCCTTAAGGGAACACCAGGTAGGGAGCCTAGTCTGTCCTGTTGGACCGTCCATTGAGGGGGATCTCCCCGTGTCAGGTGAACTGGGAGTGTCTGTAATCAGACCTCCATCAGTTCTGGTGTCTGGCAGTGCCACTCCTAAGTGGAGGGTGTGGAAGTCCAGATTGAGGGGTGAGAGGGGGGAAGAGTCCCCAGTGGAAGAACCAGTGAGTCAGGGGCAAGCCAGAAGGGCTGAGTCACCAATGAATGACCATGGTGACACCACTTCTGTCCTGGGAGATCTTCACGCACTGTCAGATGGACAGGGGTCGGGAGATCTGCGCCAGGCAGACTGTCACACAACACATGAGTTATGTGTCACCCTCGGGAGGGTATATGTACTCCCCAGGAAGACCTGGTTCGCCGGGCAATTGTTCAACCGCAGGGTTCCGTCCCTGGGTTGGGAAGCCAGGTTCAGGTGTTGTCTGACCTGGAGGGAGGGACAACTGTAAACAGTGTCCTGACCGGTTTGTCTTCTAGGGGCACCACTCCAGATGGGATGGTGCAGTACTCTGGAAGGGGGTGCAGAGGGAAGGAGTCCTCGCCCCTGACCCCGGTGCAACCTGAGGGTTTAGATCCCAGGTTGGTAGATCAGTTGCAGGGTCAAGGCCCTGAACTGGTGGGTGAGTTGCGTTCTGAGGTTGCCTCTCGTAGGAGGAGAGTGCGGAACCCCAGAAGAAGAGGTAGAGGGAGGAGAGCCTCGCCCGTGACTTCTGGTCAGCCTGAGGATGCGGACCCTAGGTTGGAGGATCAGTGGCAGTTTGGAACTGCACTGATGAGAGGAAGAGTGGAGAATGGTTACTATGTGCCAGGGGCTACTGCCCCCCACTCTGTGGATTGGCGAGGACCAGAGACATCTGGGTGGCCTAGGGCCTGGTCCTGGCCGTGGACAGCTAGGGAGTACCAGTGGGGTAGCCTAGTTGGTCCTGAGAGCTTTTACAGAGGAAACCACATGGGTTCAGAGTGGTGTAGAACCGGAAGGTGTCCCTGCAGTTGCGGGCCCGCGTCTGTGTTCTATCGCCCAAAGCAGGGAAGCCCATCAAGGTGGTGATTGGTCTACCCTGTGTTTTGGCTGGAAGGGGGTTGTGTTGGACTTGGCCCTTTTTGCAGGGTCATCCCTAAACTTTTTGCCTTCCTCCTAGCCTTTTTTCTGACATGGTGTTGGTGGTTTTAGGACTCTGGGCACTTTAGCACTGCTGTTCAGTGTAAAGTGCGTGTGCTCTCTGTGTTACTTATGGTAAGATTGGTCTACACCTGTTTGGCCTATTTAATTTACCTGTCAGTCCCTTGTAAAGTGGTATCTCATATACCCAGGGCTGGTGAATTAAATGCTACTGGTGGGCTTGCAGCGCTGATTGCGCCACCCACCAAAGTAGCCTTTCAAACCTATCTCTGGCCTCTGCCATTGCAGGGCCTGTGCGCACAGTGTTACTGCCGCTGTGACGTGGCACCTAAAGTGTGTGCCATGTCTGTGACCCCCCTTTTACTGCATGTCAGTCACCCCTAAGGTAGGCCCTAGCTAGCCCCATGGGCAGGGTGCATTGTAGGTAAAAGGTAGGACATGTACCTTAAGTGTGTGACATGTCCTGGTAGTGACAAACAGCCATTTTGGTTTCTCACTACTGTGAGGCTGCCCTCCCACAGGAATGCATTGGGTATTCCCTGATAAATGTTTGTGGTAATTCCTGATATGAGAGGAACAGCGTGGTCAAGTTTGGTATGTTTGGAATAGTGATAATAAATGCTACGCAATGGTGTGTGCAGATTTATTATAACTATTTTAGAAATGCCACTTTTAGAAGTTGGCATTTGTGTGCTATGTGTCTGCCTGCCTGATGTGAATTGCATGTCTGGCTTTTGAGTGACAGGGGCTGGTGAGGTGTGTGTGGCTCCAGGAGGGGCAGGGTGAGTCAGCGCTAGGCTGAATAGGGCACCTGCATTTGGAGTAGTGGGAGGATTAGTCCCCTGACCCTGAATAAGGTTGTGCCTGCCCTAGTGAATGCTGGCTCCGCCCCCCTGTGGTGTGTCTGATGACGAGCCCCCAACTGACAAAGGGGAAGAGGAGCCTTGTAAACAAAGTGCTCCAATTCCCCCCTGAACCAGTTTTGGCTGGTTCCCCCAAGCCCTGTGCCAGGGCAGACAAAGCCAAGATGTCATATAAATATAGGGGCTGTGACCCCATGAAATGTTGAGCTGTTTCTGTGCTGACTGGGGGACCTGCTGCTGCTGGGCTCCAGGAGGAACCGCCACGAGGGACTGCCTCCCTGCTGGAGGGCCCTGTGTGCTGGCCTGCCTGGGCCCTGCTTTGCCCCCTTGACCTGTGCAGGACTTAGTGCCTCGTGAGCGCTTTATCTTATTTCGAGAAGAGCGTGGGCTTCGCAGCACGGAGCTGCAACCTATTTAGAGGGAATCCCGACGTGGGGATTTCCACGCCTTCTTGCCAAATGGAGCGGGAGCCCACTCCGCTTTTTGCATATTTTAATAGCGGGTGCCCACCCCGCGTTTGGGGTTTGCTGACGGGTAAGCAACCCCGTTTTATGCTTTTATTTTGAGGCGGGTGCCCACCCCACACAGTGGCGCCGAAGAGAAATCACTGCCGCTGCCCGATTCGGCACCGGAAGCCAGGCACGTCCGCCTGACTGTGGGCGGGGCCTGCTGGCAAGCACGAGAGTCCAGCGCGAGAGCCTCGTGGGCTCCATTTCCGCCCCCCAATGCGCTCCCGGGCCGGAGGAGAGCCCCACAGATGCCAGAAGCGGCACCAGAGGAGAGCGGAAGTGTCCCCAGAATAGCCCAGTGAGTGAGGGCTCTGCTTGGCACATTGTCAGTGCCTATTTTCTGAGTGAACCCGCAGGAGAGCGGGCCGCTCCAACGTTGGGGGCAATTGTGTTGAGAGAGCCCCAGAGCGGGGCCCCAGAGCGCCGCTGCCCATTCCCTTCACAGCTGCACCGCACCAGTGCGGGCTGCTGCAATGTTGGCCACTTTTGTTTTTAGAGTCCCGGAGTGGGGCTCAGGCGGCACAGTGGTGCCAGGCCTTGCTCACAGCTGCACCGCACCAGCGCGGGCAGCTGCAACGGTGGGCACATTTGTTGGTAGAGTCCAGGTGGAGAGTCCAGGGGGCACAGTGAGTGCCAGTGCCTACAGTTATTTTCACAGCTGCACCGCAGTTAGCGGCAGCTGCAACGTTTAGGCCAGATCATTTTTAGGAGTCCCAGTGGGGACCCAGGAGGCACAGTGGTGCCAGCGCTATCATTTCTTTGGGGGCATTTTTGGTCTGCACAATAAGAAAGTAGTGGGATACACTCCTGCCCTGCCCCAGGGCAATTGCACACTTTGATGTTGCTGCATTGGCAGCTCAGCCCTGACATTTTGGAAATAGGGCATTTGAGCCCCAGAGAGAAGGCCAGTTGGCCAGGGGGTCAGTGTTAGGTTGGTAGGGCGCCAGGCCCTAATGTGATTTATGCACCATGATTTATGCCTCTAATGTGATTTATGCTTATGAGGTTATTGCATAATGTGTTTATGCCTATGAGGTTGGCGCATAATGTGTTTTACGCCTAATGTGATGCTGATTGCATAATGTGAGTTATGTTGTAGGATGACTCGTCTCGGTGGTAGACCCAGGGCAGACCGGTCAGACGTGCTCTCCGGATCTTTTTAAAAATTAATGTTGTTATCACTGTCTTTTAAAAAAAACTAATGTCCATATCCTTGCTATTTTGCACATGCTTATGTTTTAATTGAATTTGACTGCGCGCTCTTTGCGCCTAGGAACCTGCCGCCCGGTAAGAGCTGTGTTAAATGCTCTGGGGGTAAGCAGGTCCCACGCTTTACTTCCACACTCCGAGCACTTTAGACGCATTGGGCAGCGGTCTAGTTGCTCCTCCCTGCGTCGGATGAAGTTGCTTAAAGCCAGCCCATGACGCGACCGCGCACAGGCTGACTCGTGTCTCGGTGGTAGACCCAGGGCAGACCGGTCAGACGTGCTCTCCGGATCTTTTTAAAAATTAATGTTGTTATCACTGTCTTTTTAAAAACTAATGTCCATATCCTTGCTATTTTGCACATGCTTATGTTTTAATTGAATTTGACTGCTCGCTCTTTGCGCCTAGGAACCTGCCGCCTGGTAAGAGCTGTGTTCAATGCTCTGGGGGTAAGCAGGTCCCACGCTTTACTTCCACACTCCGAGCACTTTAGACGCCTGGGGCAGCGGTCTAGTTGCTGCTCCCGGCGTCGGACGAAGTTGCTTAAAGCCAGCCCATGACGTGACCGCGCAGCGGACGCGCCTAAGGCAAGCCCGTCTGCGCCCGTCCGCGCACGAACGGGGCCAGGGACCAGGATCCCTGCTCTTTCTCCCCCAGTAAGGCACAGATATTCTAGCGCGCTACTACACCAGCTAAACAACATACCTAGGGCTAACTGTATCCATCACATGCGGTGTGAATCTCCTACATTTAAATGCCCATTCTGCTCATTCACATTCTCCCCCCAAATCCGGCCCCCTCTCTCTCCAAAACTACATGTAAAATCCTGCTTCTAAACTGTAAATCATTGCCCAGGCACTCCACAGAAATTTCGATCCTACTGCAAGATCTTGCCCCAGAAGTTCTATTCTTAACAGAAACCTGGCTTAACTCAAGCTCTGAGCCCGACATAGTGCAAACTATTCCCCGGGGGTACTCCATACAAAGGGTGGACAGAACCACCGGTAAAGGTGGTGGGATTGCGATCCTTTACAAGGACCACCTCACCTGCCGCCTGCTTGACAGTCCTCTCCTTGATTGTGAGAATGTGCACTTCTCCATAGAATTTACTCCCCTTCTCTCGTTCTCAGGCATCTTGATTTACCGCCCTCCGGGTACAGCCAGTGCCTTCTGCAAGTCACTTCTAGAAACAGCCATCAGTCTAGCCAGTACATCTGCTAATTTTACGCTCCTGGGTGATCTTAACTTACACTTTGATGACCCCGGAGCCACCTCCGCACTCGAACTGGCAAATGATCTTGCCTCGCTTCAGCTGACGCAAAAAGTCCTGTTACCCACTCATGTTCAGGGACACTGCCTTGATGCGGTGTTTTCTAATTTGGAGAACTTCCAGGGAAGTGACCCTATTCCCATTCCCTGGTCTGACCATTTTCTTGTTTCCCTAACATGGCACCCGCAGTCACCCATCTCCCCGCCCCTCCCTCTCGGATCCTTAATCGACCCTGGTCGAAACTTTCCCAAGACAAATGGATTCAAGAGCTGGAAAAAAGTAGACCCCAATCCACTCCCAGCCCTGCTATAGCGTACAATAATTTTTGTAACTGGATAGATGACTCGCTTAACCAGGTTCTCCCCAAAGTCCTGATCAAAAAAAAGAACGGCTCCCACGGATCCCCCTGGTACTCCTCGGAATTACGCACCCTTAAACAGGGCTGTAAAATATTAGAAAGACGCTGGAGGAAAGATTTTTCATCGGGCAGCAAGCTGGCCTATAGGAAAGCTATATGCAAGTACAGAGCAGAAATAAAAATAGCCCAGGCGTCCTTCTACGAGGAAAAAATCCGGCTAGCAGCCAACTCCCCCAGAGAGACCTTTCTTATCACAAAAAGACTCCTTAAAAGCCCAGCTCCCTCAGTTGTCCCGGATACCACTGGTGCATGCTGCGAAAATCAGGCGGAGTTTTTCGATTAAAAAATCCGGAACATCATTAAAATGCTCCCGCCTATAGATTCCACACGTGTGTGTGCTAGTCAAGTACCTTCCCCTCCCGGCCACCGGCTGGAGCTTTTTCCTCCTCTCTCCCAAGAAATGCTCCTGACCCTTATGTTCTCAGTCAAAAGCGGATCACCGAGAGACCCAGCTCCTATGTATATTCTAAAAAAGGTAGCGCCCACAATTTGTCCCTTCATCACAGATGTTATCAATGCCTCGCTTACTACAGGATAAGTTCCCCTTCTCTGGAAAGGGGTAATGGTCAAAAACACTTTTGAAGAAACCCCAACTCGATCCCGCGGACCTTAGTAATTATCGTCCTATTTCCCTCCTTCCGGGGATCGCAAAAATCACCGAAAAATATGTTAACTACATTCTTTCTAACTATCTGGAAACCTTTAACCTGCTGCACCCTTCCCAGACAGGTTTCTAGCCACGACAGAGCACGGAAACCGCCCTGCTAGCGGTGGTGGAGGAAAGCAGGAAGATCCTGGATTCAGGAGGCTCTGCGGCCATTATACTGTTGGACCTGAGTGCGGCGCTCGACACGGTTAACCACCATGTCTTGATCCATCGCCTCAGTAATCTGGGAGTAACCGGGACCGCACTGAACTGGCTCTGCTCTTTCTTGGAGGGACGTTCCTTCCAGGTTTTTGAAGAAGGCGTTAGTTCTAAACCCCGGCCCCTCCGGTGTGGGGTGCCGCAGGGTTCTTCATTGAGCCCCACACTTTTTAACGCCTATATGGCCCCCTTGGCCTCCATCGTGGCCCCTTTCGGGATCCACTTAGTTATCTACGCTGACGACACTCAATTGGTCGTAGCTCTGAATCAAACCACACAATACCCAGTGACTCTAAAAGCGTGCTTGACGGAAGTCGTAAAATGGATGGGGGCATCCCATCTGAAATTGAACGGAGAAAAGACAGAGATTATGACTCTGGGTAACGTTGGCAATGCAACACTGAGAAGCATCTGGCCAGTGTGCATGGGCCCAGTCCCAGCACCTAAGCCAGAAATAAAGAGTCTGGGCATCTGGCTAGACCAGAATCTGACATTCAAGTCACAAGTGAGGAAGACCGCCGCAACCTGCTTTGGCTTGATCAGAACGGCTAGAAAAGTGCTCCCCTTGCTCCCCCCCAAGCTAAGAAAACCATGGTCCAATCCCTTGTGCTCTCGAGGATTGATTACGGGAATGAGCTCTATTTAGGAGCCCCGATTTCAGTTAGTAATAAGCTGCAGACCGTCCAAAACTGCGCAGCGAGACTACTGGCAGGAACACCCAAGTCCCTTTCCGCAAAACCGGCCCTCCACTGCCTACACTGGCTTCCAGTGAAAGAGCGAATTACCTTCAAATCCCTCTGCATTGTCCACAGATCTCTGCAGGGGATGGGTCCTCCACTTATCTCAGCTATGATTCGCCCTTACAAAGCGAGGAGAACGCTTCGCTCGGACGAACTCCACCTAATCGATATTCCCAGAATTAAACGATCCAGAAATGTCGGCAGACGCTTTCCCGTGAATGTAGGAAAACTGTGAAATACACTGCCACTCCACCTCCGGAAAGAGCCTAGCCATTTAGCCTTCCGCAAACAACTAAAAACCCTTCTGTTCCCTAAATAATCCTTTCCGCCTGATCACCAGTCATGCCTTAGCGCTGGGAGGCCTCCGGGTAGCCATGCGCTTTATAAATGCCCTTTTCATTTCATTTCATTATGCTGAGTACAGTATTTTGCCAGTAATTACTGGTTGTGTTCTACCTTTACTATTTGTGCTTTGTGATGGTTCTGACAGTGGCCCAATTGGCCCGGTCATGTGTATATAATCCCCTGTAAATATTGCCTAGTGCCAGTTGGCACAGTGTAACTGTGTGTTTATGATAATACAAAGGCTATTTTTTATATAACCTTGTGTGGAGTTTCTTTTGTGGAGTGCCTAGTGTGTTGCTGCTGTGTGTGTGTGTGTTGCGCAAACGCTTTACACATTGCCTCGGGGATAAGCCTGACTGCTCGTGCCAAGCTACCAAGGGGGTGAGTACGGGTTATCATCAGCGTGTAAATCCCTTGCCCTGACTAGAGTGGTGGTTTCTGCCTGGCTTAGGTGCAAGCCCTAGCCAACCAGAAATCCCATTTCTAACACTCCGCATATGCGAAACCATCGTATTGCAAGTATTATTGATTTTTTCAGACTGGGTGGCGGGAGGGTGATTTCTTTTGGTTGTTTATTTCCAGACGCCGTCGGCAATGGAGATACTCTGCGGGCATGGGTGGGTGGAATTGGGCTATTGCTGTGGAATGATTAGCTTTATTAACGCTATGTATGGATGCTATAGATTAGCAATGATGGCAGTACTCTGTTTTCTAGATTCTAGCGATTTCTTTTGTGGTTACGGGTAACATCCGCCCCGTGTGTTACTCACTGTTCTGTTTTTGTTGGCTATGATCTGGATGTGGGTGGGTGGGGGGAGGGCGGGTCTCGTCAATGCTGAGTTGCGGTGTACATGGCGTGGGTGGTGGGAGGGGATTGCTAAGAAATGTTTGTTTATATGGGGGGGGTTCTGTCACAGAATATACACAGTGCATATACAAGATTGCAGAAGCGATTTCAGACAAAGCAGGGAATTGGAAAGTCTACCCACTTAGAGGTGGGAGGGTAGCTCAGGGGGCGATGACTCCTTAGGTACACAACAGGGTGATCAATTAAGGCTCTTAACTTGGAATATCAGAGGCCTAAACGACTTCAGGAAAACTTGGAAAGTGGTCGCCTACTTCAACAGTCATAATATCGATGTTGCACTACTGCAAGAAACTCATTTACCCGCGGATTCTCAGATGCTTACTCATAGGCGATTACATGGCGCCTTTCACGCTTCTGGCTTCTCCACACACACCCGTGGGGTACTCACGTGGATTAACCCCAGAAGCAATATAACTCTTGAAGCCTTAGAGACGGACAGGGACGGTAGGTTCGTATAATCCAAGATCAAGGGGAAAGGGATGGAGTTTATTATTATTAATGGATATGGGCCTAATTTCGACAACCCGCAATTCTTCAGAGACCTCCTGGAGCGAATGCGGAAATGGGCGGTGTTTCCATTGGTTTGGGGAGGGGACTTTAATTGCATACTGGACTTGGCTAAAGATCGATCTGGGGGTCCGTTGCGCAGACAATCATTCGTGGCGCAAGCAGTCGAGGACGCCATTACAGAACTCAATATGATAGATGTGTGGTGCTCCAGGAACAGTGATCCGGGGGGGGGTTCACGCACTACTCAGCCCCACATAACCTGTACACCAGAATAGATTATTGGTTTGTCTCTAGCTCATTCTCCACAGTGATTAGCAGATGAGAGGTTCACCCACGCTCCTATTCAGATCACTCCCCTATCCTTTTACACCTTAATACTCCGTCGAAGAAGCCTGCCCCTTTCACATGGAGGTTTCCACCCTACGCCCTACTAGACAATGTGTTTCGGACGGAAATGGCTGAAGCCATTGAAGTCTTCTTCGATACTAACCTTGGTTCAGTCCCCTTGTTTGCCACTACATGGGAAGCATTTAAGGTTTACATAAGAGGGATTGCCATGTCCAAACATTCAGGGGTGCTCCGCTCTATCAGGAATACTTTGGCACTTCTGGAGAAGAAGCTTGCTGCCCTTGAGCGAGAAGCACTGGAGGTCGGCACAGATAAGGTAGAGGAGGAGCTAAAGAGAGTTTTGTGAGGAATATCATGAGACGCCGATAGGGAAGTCAAATTCCTTGGGGAAATATGCAGTCGCTAAGACGTATGGGGAGGGTGAGCGCCCGGGGGCTACACTTGCGGCGATGTTGAAGGGTAGACGTGCAAGGACTGGAGTCTCGGAACTTCGGGCAGCTAATGGCGAGCTGCTGCGCGATCCCGATACCATAGCTGACAGGTTTAGGGAGTACTACTCCGAACTATATCAATCCCGGACATCGGGAAGTAGTGATGAAGCCCTGGAATACTTGGAGCACATACAGCTCCCTTGGTTGGTTAATGAACATAGGGAATATTTGATGAGACCTCTAGAGGCCTGGGAACTTCATGAGGCGCTAAACTCTATGCGAGCGGGGAGCGCGCCGGGCCTAGACGGCCTAACGGTGGCCTTCTATAAGGAGTTTAGAGAGCTCCTGGTCCCCCACTTGAATTCCCTATTTGTAGAACTGGGTGAGAGTGGGATGATGCCGGCGTCCATGCGGGAGGCCCTTCTGGTCACACTTCCCAAACCGGGTAAGCCCCTGGACGAATGCTCATCGTACAGACCGCTCTCGTTACTAAATGTCAACACCAAGCTGTTCGCCAAAGTTCTAGCTAATCTACTGGCCCCCTTGGTACCGACGCTTGTCGGGCCCGAACAGTCGGGGTTTGTGCCGGGACGCACTCTCACTCATAATCTACGAACGGTGTTCGGAGCTATTCAGCACACTAATCCTGAGGTGAAGGCTGCTGCAATATTCCTAGATGCCGAAAAGGCTTTCGATTCGGTGGAGTGGGATTTCATGCCGCTGGTCCTGCGGAGGATGGGGGTCGGCAACCTCTTCACTAAGTTGGTGTCTGTTCTATATAACGCGCCGACGGCCAGAGTTAGAGTTGGCAATCTGGTTACCTCGACGTTCAGAATCTCCAGGGGCACGCGTCAGGGGTGTCCACTATCACCACTCCTCTACGCCCTGGTGGCAGAACCGTTGGCCTGTGCACTCAGGGAGTACCACAGTCATAGGGGGATTTGTTTCCCTCAATATAATTTGATTATTTCTACTTACGCCGATGACACCCTCCTCTATATTAGGAATCCAGAGATCAACCTATCCCCGGTCCTGAGGGAGGTGGTACGGTACGGCGAGTTCTCTGGCCTCCGCATTAACTGGACCAAATCCGCGATTTTCCCACTCACGACAGCGCTGGGACCTGTTGAGCTCGACTTCCCTCTTCAGTGGACTACTGACTCTGTGCGGTATTTGGGCATACAGATACACACTAACTCCGAAGTGGTGCTAACTGAGAACTTTGGCAAGGCGCTGGCGAAACTGGAAGGCGATGTCGACAGATGGGTGCGATTGCCGCTATCCCTCATGGGCCTCATTGCCTTAATGAAAATGGTGGTCCTCCCACGATTTTGGTCTTCTTTTGCAACATGCCAATGGTTCCCCCAGCTCCCTTCTTTAAGCGCCTTAGGTCTTTGTTGATCCTCTTAGCCTGGGCCAGTAAACAACCTTGTGTCCGTTGGGAGGTTCTTACGCCCCCATATTCCATGGCTGGGCTCGGTGCCCCGGACATGGAACTATATTATTATGCGGCGCAGTATTTGCCTGCATTTTATTGGTTACATCAACAAACCTCCCCATCTCATCTGCATATAGAGAGGGTCACAGCGGCGCCCTCCCCGCTGGCTGCTTCCCTGTTTCGAGCCCCGCATAGACGTGCTGGGACACTTGATTCTATTAATGCCACTACACAAGCATGGTACAACATTCTAAAGCGGCAGGCGGCCTCTATCTTATACTCTCCAATTGCGCCGGTCGCCGTGTGTTACTGGTTGCCCGTGTTAACTGAAACGGGGGTGCAGCGGGCACTTTCGACTCTTAACGTTTCTAGCATAGGTGATCTCTTTGAGGATGGCGTGGGACGGGGATGGGAAGATCTGGTCTCGGATGGGCAAGAGGTCTCTGCTCTGGTTATATTTCATTATTATAGAGTTAGACATGCCCTCCGTGATATGCTGGGAGACGAACTGACCGAACCGCCAGAGGTTGCCCCCTTCTCCCTTCTGTTGAGTGCAGAGTCCCCCCAGAAGGTAATCTCCAGCATTTACACTCTGGTGCAGGACTACGGGAGCAACCACTTCACTAAGGCCAGGCTTGACTGGCAAACTGAGTTAGACATAGTAATAGACGATGACACCTGGCATTACTGTTGTGAAGCTACCCGTCGAGTTTCCCTGAACGGACGACATCGGCTTATTCACTTTAAATTTATAAATAGAGTTTATTATACCCCGATACGATTACATAGGATTGGCCTTCGAGACACAGCGAAATGTGAGAGATGTGGAATGGAGCCGGCAGGGTTTCTCCACATGACATGGCTGTCTCGACGTGGCCAATTTTTGAATTGCTGTTTTTTGGAGACTTGGTGAAATCACTGGGGTCCCTCTGAGTCCTGAGCCATTGTTGGCTCTACTGGGGTTTTCAAAGCATATACGCAAGGGCGTAAGGCGCCTTGTAGAGATGGGGTTATTAATAGCTAAGTGGGTGGTAGCAATACATTGGGCCAGAGGTCCCCCCCACCGTAGCGCAATGGTCCCGTGGCATGTTATTTTGTAATACACAATCAGAGTTATTTAGTGAGTTGGTTCCTCCCAAAAGCCGCCCCAAGAACTTTTGGAGTCTTTACCAGGATTACCTAACGAGTAAGGAGTAAATTGGGTGTTTGAGGTATAAGCTCTCTACCCTCCCTGGGGAGATACATTATGGAACATAAACTAGGCAACAATGATTTCTTCTTAGGGGCTGTGCTTCCTAGTGCTGTCTAGATATAAGGTAGCTGTAAGTCGTCATTGGGTCATACCCCAGAATAAGTATATATACAGAGTTACCCTGCATTATTATTTGATCTCTCCCACATGTTTGTAAGGGCTTTCCTGGGGCTGCTTGCTTCCCTTCACTGTATTAACCTACGCCTCTGTATACTCATAGTAGGCATGTTTCTTGTATCAGATGTATGTACACTGTGACAGATTTTTATTGTTTTCTTCGTTTTATGGCAAGGGTATTAATTGCACTGTTTCTTTTGTTTGTAAAATTCAATAAATAAAATTTAAAAAAAAAACGTTTAGAGGTTTTACACACACTACATATTCGAAATATGTCTACTGACAATTCAGAAATCCCATTAATGCTTGTAGCGATTCATCATTTGTGATGATTGTCATCGGCAGGAGACCACACTCAAATCACCTTGCCGTAGTCTGATTATTCGGCTTGAAATAAAACCCTGGTCTATTCTTTTTTTTTTTTTTTTTTTAATAAACACATTTTTATTTCTTTTGTAGATAAACCACAACAGTACATGTATTACCTTCTGACCAGAGATGACAGCAATTTGGTAAGTCTTACCGTCCGTTACGCCCATTATACATTAGATCAGACTGTGATATGCTAAGCATTTCCACCATTCTTTTTTGTGTTTTCTAGGGAACCCTTTGGAGACATAAATTGTTCCTTCTTGTTTGGCACATTAGTCCATAACTATTCTCCAGCTGGCCAAAGAGGGTGTGGATGGGGTGTGCCAGAATTTGGCATTGTCTCTTTTGGCAAGTATTGTCCCAATGTCCCTACAAGGGAGCTGTGGTGTTCTGTACTCGTGGGATGATGCCATGTTGGAATGTAGTGATGGTTGCTAAGATTGAATTACTGAGTCAATATGATTCTAACCCAACTGACTGTTGAATGTTGCTTTTGGCTGGGGTCTCTGCTACATGCAACTTATTAAAGAAGACTTGTACAAGTCATCCAGAGATGTGTGAGCCTTCTCTCTGGGACTTTACATTGATGACGTACTTCTACTGGCGTGAACACATATCTTAGCTGAAAAAGCTGCATACCGAGCCCCAACACTACAGAACACTTCTACACTTCAACTCGCTCAGGCAAATGGCACCTGCTTTTAAAGACTAAAAAGGTATTCCTACCTTTCTATGATTTGGATTAATTCTGTTTTCATTTATTTCCTTGGTGCAGCCCCTTGTGCTGCATAACGACTGTGTGAGTCTCGAGCGTCAGGAAAGCCTGTGAGCAGGGCCGGACTGGGAACCGAAACCGGCCCTGGCAAACTGCTCGGCCGCCCCCCCCTAGGGGTAGGGGGGGTGCAGCCGAGCTGTTTGCGAGGGCCGGTTTCGGCCGATTTTGTTACGGGGGGCCGACATTGCCGACCTCCGGTAACAAAAACGGCCCCCAGGGGCCCAAAACCGGCCCCCACCCTAGCGGCCCACCGTGGAAACGCCCGGTGCCCGCTACGGCCAGTCCGGCCCTGCCTGTGAGCACACCACGTGACACTGTGGAGAAGAGCGTGACAGGGACATGAGCGCACAAGCATCACCTGGCAACAGAATTCAAAAGTGTGCGGCTCAGGGAAGGGCATCTAAGCGTTGCTTGGCAATGTCACATCAACGTGGCAGAAAGGATTGGGTGGCTCAGGGAGGAGTGCCTAAGCATTGCTTTGCAATCGCTACATCAGCGGCAGCATTACATCAGCAGCAGAAAAGGATTGAGTGCTCGGATCGTACCAGGAAGCGGTCACGCCCCACTTTAGGAATCGGCAGAGAGGATTGGGGGCTCAGATTGCACCAGGAAGCGGTCCCACCACGCTTTACGAATCACAGTATTGTTGAGGTGTTGCTTGACTAGGATGCTGGTTACAAGCAAGACAGTGTGAGGATTCTGTACTGTGACCTTGCTTTGGCAGTAATATCGGCATTCAAGCAGTATTTACAGACGTGTGTGATCCAGCGCTTACAATAAAAATATTTTCTCCTATGTTTTTGGGTCATCCAGGTGCAATTATTTCTCTAACACACACACACTATATCCATATGACGGTGGGGCCCATAACACCGCATATACATTCACTTACTCATTTATTTCCCTGCATTTTCCTCCGACATGAAACCTAGGAGAAAACGATTTGCTGGAAGGAGACGGGATACCTCTTTTATAAAGACACAATAATTCTCATTTGCTTTTAAGGTATTCCGCTCATTGGTCGATGGACCAACTAGTAGGAATCAGTTGATGGTGATTAAGACCAGCTCAATCACAATGAACTCTTTTACCAAATCATTATTAATCATTATGCTAAAGAAAATCACTGAGTCATTTGTTTAAAGAATAATAAAGTTTATATAAAGTTTTGAATGCAGGAAATTTGAGATTAATTTATTATTCAGATCATTGCGTTTATCATCATTATAAGAATAATTGTAAATTGCATGACACTTTTATTAGACCAAAAATGAGGTTATCATACTAAGGACTCTATAGATCAACCTATCTATCTCTCGGGAAATCCTAATAATTCTAATATAAATCTTGTCAAATGCTAGTTCTCCTAAAGCGGCATTTCATACTCAACTGGAAAAGGAAAATAACAGCAGCAGCATCAGCTCGTCAGCATCAGCAACCGCAAACTCTCCCATCTACAGCATCTAACTTCTTCAGCATCTCCCGCAGCATCCCGCAGCATTCTAACCCCTCCCACCAAGAGTAGGTCTTCTTATACCCTAATTCTAGCTTACAGCATAAAATGTTTCTTCTTACATGGCGCGATTCATTCTCATTGGTCCAAAACTCAGGTCCCTATACATTTTAATCAAACTTCCTGGTCTTAACTAGTTCCGTGAGGAATGTCCATGCAAGCATCGTTTCCCACAGTTCATGCACTTGCTCATCCGTTTCGATCAGTCCAAATTGTTTCTTTTTCTGCAACAATTTATATAATAGAGTTCTTTCTATTGATTCAACCAGGCTTCTCACGCTTCTTGCTGATCATCTTGGCACACATCTGCTCAGAAGGGTCACAGCAGCCTTGACCATACTTTCATCTTAGCCTCTCGGCATCAGCACGTGATCATCCCTTTGCAACAGCCTCTCTCCTCTATCACATGGTCGCATCCGCTCCTGCGCACTCTAGTAACTCGCGGCCATTTTATATTACTGCTCGGCAGGCCTAAGCGCACTATTTCTAAAGAAAACAAAATATTATTAAAACAATGAAATATAAACCCTTTCGTTTCCCTCCCGTCTTTCTACGTACCCCAATTAGGTATTACCTAGCAGAAGCAACATATAAAGCTGTCCCTTACTTACCATCGCTTTATTTTGCAACCACACGTTTTATTCAAAGCACAAAATCATGCATTTTATTATTATTTTAGTACGCAAAATATTATGTTATGTTAGAAACGTAAACAATTATTAGTTCATTATTTTGCACATTAAACTGCGTGTTATCCTTACCCCAATACATACATTGTTGGTTATTTACTTGAACGAACATGTTTATTATTATTATACGAAAATATTAGGAGGTTAAAACATTTTATATTTACCCTGCTCCATCAACTCCCCCCTTTGGTGATTTTTAATATCACCACACAAACCCAAGTTATACAATTTTCTCAGACAGCATATATCTTTTATCCATTTGCTTTTGTTAGTTTTATACTTCTGTATCGCTTTCAACTTGTCTCTTTGTTTTCTTGTACATGTTCTCTTTTATTTCTTCTAACTCTATTTCACCTATTTCTCTCTCTCTCTCTTTGTTTATCATATTTTCTTTTTCTATCTTATTCTGCTTTCTTCTTCTCTTTATACATGTTACTGCAAGCTTCAATACTAATATTATTATTATTACCATGGTTGCTATTATTATAACTTTCCCTATTATTAATCCACTCATTCTTGTTAACCAATTCGTTACAGAAGAAAACCCTTTACCAAGTTTTCCCCAAACACTTTCAACCTCCAGTGGAACTAGTTCTTTGTGCAAATTTGTAATATTTGTTATATACTTCTGTATATTTTCGCTTTTATCAGGAATGTAAGTGCAACAATGTTGGACTTTCAGCATTCCACAGACTCCGCCCTCTTTTGCCAAAAGAATGTCAAGGGCAAGACGATTTTGCATCACCATAGCTCTCATGGCAACCATCTCGGTATTTACCATTAAGAACCCTCCAGCAGTATCTGTAGATAAACGATCTACTACTGTGGATAATTTCCGAATTCTGAATGCATTCAAAGATATTCCCACTGCTGGTATCAATGCACCAAAAATATCACCTACTATTTCTGAAAAACTTTCCCTTTTTCTACGTGTAAAGGTATTTATCATTTTGTGTGTTCCTTTTTCTTTTCTATCCACATGAAAAATCTTTGGAAAGACCAGGCCTAAATAACATGATCCATACCAATGGTCCGGCAACCTATAATAAGCCCTATTCCCACAAACGTAATAAATCCCTGGAAATATTGGATCTTTTCCCCCTTTGAATCCCCATCCACCTATAATTTGGTAATTGTCATGGCAATTACTGGAACCCACAAAATAATTGTCATATCTTGTCTTATTTCTTCTAATGCACAACCTTCCCTGTTGGGGCCAATCCAGAGTCATAGCTGCATTTATCTTTTTCTTGTCATGATGGTCTTCCTCAAACGCCCAAAGAGGTGTTTTTGTCTCTTCTATTACTTTTCTTTCAAATTTCACTCTTCTCTCCTCAACCATTTCTAGAAATACCTTTTCTTCCTTCTTTAACTCACAGGTAAGGTTGTACCTAAATATATTATCTAATGTTAAAATCTTATCTTCTAAGAAATATTCACCAAATGTCTTTCCCTCTTTTATTTTATTAAGCTCGGGAACTACAGAAACCTTTGCAAAAATCCTATCTACATCAGTGTAATAATATTCTAATCTGCCTGTTTTATAAAATAAGCTTGCTAATACACTACATGTTATTCCATATGTCAAAGGGAGGTGATGATAAGTCACACCCTCTGCTACAGATGCAGGCAACTGCATACAAACATAACAATCCCTTACATCCATTGTTTCTACGTACTCATACAGTAATTTAGTAAACACATTCTTTGAAAAATCTGTTATTGATTTGTCCTTATGTAATTCTGCACTACTCCTTAAAATAACTGGCTCTTGAGTGTTAGCTCCTTTTTCTTTCTCAGTGTTATTAGACTTTTCCACTACAGCTAAACTAATTGGAATAGTTATTGCTAAAACTACCCATACTGTTATTAATAATCCTGTACAAAAACAGCACATTTTGCACCATCTACTTAAAAACTCACATTTACATTTTCTATCTCTAATATTCTCCATTTTGTACTTGTTTTCTAGAAAAATTGTGTCACTACACCTCAGAAATGACTTGCTTGCCACTCTGTACTTTCAAAATTTTGTCTTTGCTTGGTTCTTTCTTTTAATTCTTTCTCAGAATTCTTTCTTTGTCACATCCGGTGAATTCGTCAGTTCAGTGTTTTGTCAAATCCGGTAAACTATCTACAGAAACCACTTCAGGTTTGTTTCTTCAGGTTTGTTGCACTTCACTTTCTCCCATCAGGTTTCTTTGTTCTGGGTTTTCGTGAGTGTTCAATTCTTCTTTGTAACTAGTCAGAGCACGATACAACCATTCAGGTGATCTGTACTTCTGATTCACTTTCTTTATTCTTTTTGTTTTCTGCAAGTGTTTACCACCTTGTTTTCCTTGCTCCTTTTGACTTGTTATTTCATTCACTTGTTCAGCACTTTTTCCATCCAATTTTACGATTCTGTATCTTAATTTTCTTACTTCGTTGGGCCAATTGTCTCCTTTTCTTGGCCTTTTTGCTTCACTTCCTTTTTCCTCTCTTTCTGTTTTCCAATTTCTTTTTCTTGTCTCTAGTTTTTCATTTCTTTCTTCTCCACTTTCTTCTGATTCTGTTTCAATCTTTTCGTTATTTCCTCTTATTTTGAAACTAATTATTTCGCTTTCAGCTACTTGTGGTTCTTTTCTTATCTTCCTTCGTTCACCTACTTCTGTCCCTCCTCGAGGTTCTTCCGGTTTTGTGTTAGTTTCTCTATCTGCTTCTAAATTTCCCTGTTCTTGTGTTTGACTATCTGTCCCTACTGCTCCTCGGGGTTTTTCCGATTTTTCTAACTTTTGGTCTGAAACTCTCCCTTCTTCATCTATTAATATTATCTTCGAAGGAATTTTACCACAACTTGTACTTGGTTGTTCACTGTCACTGTTTTCTGGCTCAGTTTCTTCTCTTATGCTTTCAAAATTCCACTTTGTTTTTGAGATTTCTTCTCCTTCTGAATGTTCTGTATCAGATTCTGAACTAGTATCAGATATTTCCAGATGTCGACTTACAGGTCGATCTTCAAATTCTGGAACTTCAGCTATTTCCTCTATTTCCTCTTCTTCTTCTATCGTTTCACTTGTAGTTGGGTCTTCCAGATGTCGACTTACAGGTCGATCTTCAAGTTCTGGCACCCTGTTTGTCTCCTCTTCTCTTTCTGATGCTGAACTGTTGTCTGATATTTCCAGATGCCGACTCACAGGTCGATCTTTAGGTTCTGGAACTCTGATGGTGTGGCTGGCATGTACCCAGTGTTTCACTCCTGCACACTTAACTGCGGTGGTCGTCACTAGGATCACTTGTCGTGGTTCGTCCCAGCGAGGAACCAAACAGTTTCTTCTCCGGTGGACTTTTATTCGAACCCAATCTCCTGGATTCAAGTCGTGAGCTGGTTTTCTTTCAAGAGTGGTCGCATCCGGTCCAACCTGATGAAACACAGAACGCACCACATCAGCCAATCCTTTGCAATAATCCAGTACTAGATCATCAGTTATAGTCAGTAGCTTGTTGACAGGTACTTGTGCTTGTCTCATTGCTCGTCCCATGATTATCTCATGTGGACTGAGTCCAGTCTTCCTTTCTGGAATACTTCTGATTGTCATCAGAACCAATGGCAAAGCATCTGGCCATTTCAGTCCTGTAGCTTGACACATTTTTCCTAACCTGTTTTTGATTGTTCCATTCACTTGCTCTACTATTCCAGAAGCCTCTGGTCTGTATGCACAATGCAGTTTCTGTTTAATACTAAGGGCTTCACAAATCAGTTTAACTAATTCGTTTTGGAAATGTGTTCCTCTATCTGTTTCAATCGTGACTGGAAAACCATACCTCGGAATGAATTCTCGCAGCAAAAGTTTTGCTACTGTGATACTGTCATTCCTTCTTGTTGGATATGCCTCCACCCAACGGGAAAACAAACAGACGACCACTAAAACATACCTCAATCTGCTGCAAGGTGGCATTTCTATGAAATCCATCTGCATTCTGGTAAAAGGACCCCCTTCTCGTCCTATTCTCCCTAGACTCACTACTGTCTTCCTTCCTGGATTTAACTGTTGACAAGTCAGACATCTTTGACAAAGACTCTCAGCTATGGCTCTGAATTTTGGATTGTACCATGTTTGTCTAAAAAGTCTGATCATTGAATCTCTCCCAATATGGGCTTGCCCATGGTACATCCGTGCCATGTCAGAAATCATGCTATCAGGCATAACTGGTCTCTCATCCCTGTAAACCCATACATCAGTTTCTTCATGTTTCCTGCATCCTGCTTTTAGCCAAGTATCTTTTTCTTCATCTTCTGCAGCCTCTTGTAACTGTCTTACCTCATCCCATGTTTCAATTGAGTTAGTAAAAAGCAATGGACAAGAAATATGCTCTCTCTCGCGGCATTTATTCAAAGAAACCACATTCTTTGCACAGTACTGTGCCATTTCGTCAGCATATTTGTTGCCAACAGTAATGTAGTCTTCCCCATTTTTATGTGCATTGCACTTCACTACAGCGATCTCTTTAGGCAGCTGTATCGCCTCAAGCAACTTTTTCACAAAATCTCCATTCCTTATGGGTGTCCCTGCAGACGTCAAGAAACCCCTTTGTGACCAAATCTGACCAAAATCGTGCACGACCCCAAAGCCGTACTGGCTGTCAGTCATAATCGTAACCCGTACATTTCTTCCCAACTTACATGCTTGAATCAGAGCTACTAATTCTGCAACTTGGGCAGACCGTACACCTTTCAAACAAGATGCTTCCAATACAGTTGCTACTGTGCAAACTGCATATGCTGCACTTAGAACTCCATCACTCGTTCTTAAACATGAGCCATCCACAAACAGAATGTAATCTGATTCTTTCAAAGGCTCATCTCGTATATCAGCTCTTGGTTTAGTACAGTATTCGAGCACATTCAGACAATCGTGATCTACTTCATCCATTTCAATCACATTCTCTTCATCTGGCAATGATGTTGAAGGATTTACATTCATACATCTGTCAATGGTCACATTATCTGCACTCAAAATTACCTTTTCATACCTAGTCAGCCGACTATGTGTCATGTATTGTGTTTTTGTTCTTGTTAAAAGAATTTCCACAGAATGGGGAACGTACACTCTTAATGGATACCCCATCACTATGCCTTCACTCTGTTCCAGACTCACACAAGTAGCAGCAACTGCTTTCAAACATCCAGGCAACGCTTTTGCTACAGGGTCTAAAACAGCTGAAAAATATGCAATTGGTCTTTTCATAGTTCCATGTCTCTGCACCAAAACTGAAAATGCACATCCATCTCTTTCACTGCAAAACAGCTCAAAATCTTTCTCATAGTCAGGCATTCCTAATGCTGGAGCCTCACACAATTTCTTTTTCAGCTCTCTGAATGCTTTCATTTCTTCATCATTCATTTCAAAAGGATCTTTAACATCCTTCTTTGTCAGTTTCTGCAATGGTTTAGCAATTAGTGAAAAACCGCTTATCCATTGTCGACAATATCCAACCATTCCCAAAAACATTCTTACCTCTCTTTGTGTCATTGGAGCTCTCATTCCTTGAATCATTTTTATTCTCTCTGTCGTTACCTTTCGTACTCCTTTCTCAATTTTATGCCCTAAATACTGGACTTCTTGTTTACAAAACTGTAATTTTGAAGGGGACACTTTATGTCCTCTTTTTGCTAAATGATTCAGCAAAGCAATCGTGTCATTGACACAGGCTTCCTTTCGTTTTTGATGCCACCAGTAGGTCATCAATATACTGAACCATTACTGACTTTTCTGGCATTCTTAAATCTTCCAATGATTTCTTTAGGATCTGATTAAAGATTGAGGGACTTTCTGTATACCCTTGAGGAATTCGGCACCATGCCAAAATACGCTCTCCAAACCTAAACGCAAATATTGGCTGGCTATCTGGATGTAATGGAATAGAGAAAAATGCATGACATAAATCAATCACAGTGTACCACTCTGCTTCGCGTGGAATCTGGTATAGAATCACGGCAGGGTTCGGTACTATTGGGCAACAAGGTACAACAATTTTGTTTACCTTTCTTAAATCCTGTACGATTCTATATGTTCCATTTGGCTTTTTCAGTCCCATTATTGGCGAATTACATGGACTGCTCATGATTTCTTTTAGAATCCCTTGTTCAATCATTTTATTTATTACTGGCGTTATTCCTTCAATTATTTCTGGAGTCAATTTATACTGGGGCGTATTTGGGTAACTCGTTCCTTCTTTTACTGAAATTTTTACGGGATCTACTCCTTTCATTAATCCTACATCTTCTCCTGTCAAGTCCCACACTTCTTCTTTTACTGTCCCTTTCAACTCAATTGGGATTTTCTCTGCATCAAATACAGGAAACAAACGATTTACTTCTGGTTCTAAATTTACCATTGTCATTTTGTACAGTACATCCTCATCTGGAGTCTGAAATGCAATTCCGTCTGGAGTACAATAAATTGTGCAATTCATCTTACACAATAAATTGCGCCCTAAAAGGTTAACGGGACTACAATCACACACCACAAATCGGTGCATTTCACTAAATGGACCAATTCTTACCTTTACTAATCTAGTAAGAGGCGTTTCAATTTGCTGATTGGAAACTCCAACCACTTGTATATGTTCACCTGAGAGAGGAAGATTTGGAATTTCCACTGACCTAACAGTAGAACGGGTAGCTCCAGTGTCAACAAGGAAGGTTATATTTGCACCATTCACTTCTCCATCCACAAATGGACCTGACTGGTCTACCTCTAGAGTTGCGCCAAGCACGCACTCTTCCCTCTCTTTCAGACACCGTCATGAGCTTTCATACGACTCATCCTCACTCTGTCGTAACCAATATTGTGAGATTTCAGCTGCACGTGACAACTGTTTTACCTGTTCTCCTCCGTAGAATCCTGTTTCTGCACTGTATTTCTGTTGATTAGCACTCTTGGGAAGTGGTGGTTGCGGCACCTGACCTTGTTGAGTAACTACCTCACTCTGCACCTGTGAATTTAATGTTTGATTTTCTACATTAGGTTTAGGAGGAAATTTACACTCGTTTCTCCAATGCCCTAGCTTTCCGCAGTTGTGGCATGGCCACTTTTTCTTCGCCTCATCTATGCTCATTTGTCCTTTTCCTTTACCTATATTAGGTCGGGATTTAAACTGTCCTGTTTCACTGCTAGTATTATTCAATTGAGCTTCTTGCTTCTCTGCAACTTTCACCTGTGCCCACATGGCTTTTTCTTTCAATTTACGCTGTTTACTCTCAATTTCATCACTGCAATACTTAGCATATCTCAAAACATCATCCACTGTGCTATTCTGCCACCCTATCAAATGCTGCTTAATCCTTTCACTTATCTCCGGTGTTAATCCATACACAAACCTATATACAAAATGACTCATGTCCTTCTCACTTAGCGTCTCATAACCACTATACTGTTTGAAAACCAACAACAATCTCTCATAGTACGCATGCACTGATTCTTTGCTTTCCTGTGTTGTTCTGTCTATTTTCACCCAATCTGTTTCTTTTGGTGGAATTTTATTCTTTAAAAAGGTAACTACCTGATCATATTTCCGCATCAATTCTGGACCTGGCGCTCCTGTTTTAGCATCCCTTGGATATTCCACAGTTGGCCAATCAATTGTAATCTTACATTCCGTCCATAAATCAGCAGGCACTACTATGTCAAACAATCCATCCAGATCTATCCACAGCACTTTTGACACCTTAACAAATCTCTCCACTTGTCTGTACCATTCTACTGGTTTCTCTCTCAATTTTGGGAAGTCATTTGTAAATGACAGTATATCCTGTCTGGTCCACGGAACATGCACATAACTACCACCTGGTGTTTCTCTCATTGGGTACTCTCTGGTAACTGGTTCCTTATCTGTCATTGCAAAAGCCAAAGATGCTTTATCTGTTGTTTTCTCATTCCTCTTTGTCCATCTATTTCTCCATCTATCCACATCACCCCACTTTCTCAATAAAACAATCAGTTCTTTTATCTGGGTCAATCTTCCTGATGTGTTCAAATTTTCTATGTCTTTCTCACAAAAATCTACTCTGTACGGTTTCTGCAATGTCCTCACTTTCACAAATTCCACTCCTAGTTCACCTGCAATCTCTTCCAATTTGTCATGTAAATTTCTAGCTCTCCATGTAAGACTCTTACACAAAAACATAATCTCATCATCCTGATAATTCTTTAGTTTTTCCGTTCCAATTGTTCCCAAAATCAACTCTTCCATGTCTATTTTTAACCTAATTACATCTAATGGTTTTTCTTCTGGTTCTTTTGCTTTTAGTGCTTTCATCCATTCATTTAACTCTTCTGGAGTCGGACCTACAGGTGTACTATTTAATTCAATCCAATCACTGGTTCTTTCTGGTGTTCCTGATGCGGACTCTGTCACCATTGGTATTGTTCTAACCTCACTACTCATTTATCGTCAAATTTGTAGGTGGACTTGGTCTACACGTACTCGCCGAATTGTGTGCACCTTCATTATTCAGTTCCATCCCTTCTCTTTTTCTTTGCACATGTGAATTCATGGGAATCACCAAAGAATGTTCATTTATTTTCTGATTTTCAAAAATTGGCATTACTGGACCTATCGTTACTGGTACAGTTACAGCTTCCATATTCTTTGTCAATTCTCTTATTTTCTCAGTCAATTCTTTTGTCGTTTTTGCTAGTTCAGTTGCATTGTCACTTTCTGTCTCATCATTTTGTGAAATTTTAAATGTTTCTTGTGACCTATTTATTTCATTTCTTCGTTCGGGTTTTTATTCCTCCCAGTTTCCATTTGCGGTGCATTAGGTGTCACCACTACAGAAGTCTGTTGATATGGAGGTGGGTTTCTGTTTAAAATATCTTCCAGCAATTCGTCATCCGTTTCACTACCACCATACACATACTTTTCTACCACTACATGTTTCTTTTTCTCAGTACACTTTCTCTTTGCTTCTTCCTCAACCGCAAAAGCTGGAAACAAACCTCCTGCCATGTTAGCGTATCTCCAACGCTTTACTCTGTCCTCATGATTTATTCCCCACAACCTTCCAGGTATAAACTCATGATTCTTCAATCCTCTGGTTCTCTCTCGTTCATACATCTCATCTTCCCATTCCGCTAAAGCTTCAAACTGTGTCGGTCTAGGTCTGGGTTCTAACATTACCATCTTTTCTCGCAAGTTCCGTAATACAGCTACATTAAATGAACCATTTTCAGGAAAAGCCAATGCTCCATCGTTCTTGGTGTATTTTGTCCAATTTTCTAACCAAATGCATGTATGATATCCATATTTCAGCATCATATGTGAAGCTGGTGATTTCGGCGGAGGAATTATTTGTCCCTCTCTAGTCACTACCTTTTTGTCCTTCTTAAAGAAGTTCTTAACTTTCGACATCCAAGACGTTTTCTCTTTTCCATACTCATAGTACGACATGATTCACAACCTTTCTCTCCTACAACAATCGGCAAATCAACTCTGTTCCCTATGCGTTTATTTCAACCAATGCTAGCGCGACTCACACCAACGCTCCAATCACAACGATTTCTGTCTACGGCGCACTGTCCAATCCCAGCGCGGCTTTTGTCTACGTCACTTCGCTCCTGTTCTCATGTGACTAGCGCACTGTCCAATCCCAGCGCGGCTATTGTCTACGTCACTTCTGCTCTTGACCCCTCCTTTACAAAATTTATCGGCAATCTCTTTTCAACAATTCTTGTTAGTTACAACATTTTATCCACATTTCCATTGTCTGATTCGCTAAACCGAAAAGATAGCTTTGATCATTCACACAAGAATTCTGTATTTTCCAGTAGGCAGCGCTTACCTCTATCCTACCACAGAACTTTCAGTTTCGTCGATAAAGTAGCACTTCCCTCTACCTTACCCTTCTTTCAAGCAAACGGTAAACCCGTTTCTCTGGGGATAAAACACATGTGGAGACTATACTGCTCCTGAGAATTAAGGCCAGAGTTTCACAAGAAAACCGATCACTATTTCACTTACACACCTTTTATACGCAAAATGTCCCTAAATAACACAACCTGTGTTATTACCAAATTGAACTCAGACAGTGTAAAATTCCATGCGACTTCTCTTGCCACACGTGTTCCACTTCCTACTTCCCGGAAGCGTGAAAACTTACATATAACATAACGCGACTCAACAAAAAGTGTTAGACATAAACTTATCTATAATCTATAATCAAAAATCAATAATCACCAAACTAATCTATAGTAACCATAACTCTGCTACCAAGAAATCTGATCCAGCGCTTACAATAAAAATATTTTCTCCTACTATGTTTTTGGGTCATCCAGGTGCAATTATTTCTCTAACACACACACACTATATCCATATGACGGTGGGGCCCATAACACCGCATATACATTCACTTACTCATTTATTTCCCTGGATTTTCCTCCGACATGAAACCTAGGAGAAAACTATTTGCTGGAAGGAGACGGGATACCTCTTTTATAAAGACACAATAATTCTCATTTGCTTTTAAGGTATTCCGCTCATTGGTCGATGGACCAACTAGTAGGAATCAGTTGATGGTGATTAAGACCAGCTCAATCACAATGAACTCTTTTACCAAATCATTATTAATCATTATGCTAAAGAAAATCACTGAGTCATTTGTTTAAAGAATAATAAAGTTTATATAAAGTTTTGAATGCAAGAAATTTGAGATTAATTTATTATTCAGATCATTGCGTTTATCATCATTATAAGAATAATTGTAAATTGCATGACACTTTTATTAGACCAAAAATGAGGTTATCATACTAAGAACTCTATAGATCAACCTATCTATCTCTCAGGGAAATCCTAATAATTCTAATATAAATCTTGTCAAATGCTAGTTCTCCTAAAGCGGCATTTCATACTCAACTGGAAAAGGAAAATAACAGCAGCAGCATCAGCTCGTCAGCATCAGCAACCGCAAACTCTCCCATCTACAGCATCTAACTTCTTCAGCATCTCCCGCAGCATCCCGCAGCATTCTAACCCCTCCCACCAAGAGTAGGTCTTCTTATACCCTAATTCTAGCTTACAGCATAAAATGTTTCTTCTTACATGGTGCGATTCATTCTCATTGGTCCAAAACTCAGGTCCCTAAACATTCTAATCAAACTTCCTGGTCTTAACTAGTTCCGTGAGGAATGTCCATGCAAGCATCGTTTCCCACAGTTCATGCACTTGCTCATCCGTTTCGATCAGTCCAAATTGTTTCTTTTTCTGCAACAATTTATATAATAGAGTTCTTTCTATTGATTCAACCAGGCTTCTCACGCTTCTTGCTGATCATCTTGGCACACATCTGCTCAGAAGGGTCACAGCAGCCTTGACCATACTTTCATCTCAGCCTCTCGGCATCAGCACGTGATCATCCCTTTGCAACAGCCTCTCTCCTCTATCACATGGTCGCATCCGCTCCTGCGCACTCTAGTAACTCGCGGCCATTTTATATTACTGCTCGGCAGGCCTAAGCGCACTATTTCTAAAGAAAACAAAATATTATTAAAACAATGAAATATAAACCCTTTTGTTTCCCTCCCGTCTTTCTACGTACCCCAATTAGGTATTACCTAGCAGAAGCAACATATAAAGCTGTCCCTTACTTACCATCGCTTTATTTTGCAACCACACGTTTTATTCAAAGCACAAAATCATGCATTTTATTATTATTTTAGTACGCAAAATATTATGTTATGTTAGAAACGTAAACAATTATTAGTTCATTATTTTGCACATTAAACTGCGTGTTATCCTTACCCCAATACATACATTGTTGGTTATTTACTTGGACGAACATGTTTATTATTATTATACGAAAATATTAGGAGGTTAAAAATTTTATATTTACCCTGCTCCATCATGTGTGATGTCAGGAAGGTGACCTGTTACTTGATTTTGAATGCCTTTTGGGATGATACATCCCAAAAGGAGTGTGACAGAACAGTGTGTGGGAGGATCTGAAAAGCATTCATGTGGACTGTAGGGAGAGACTGGCAACTAAAGTACTGGAGAGAGCATAGATATACCGGATATCGCTGTCCTTCGGGTATTGAGGTTGAATACCGGTGTCTTTCCACAATAGTTGTCACTTTTAGTAACAGTGGTCATTTTTGTGAACTCTGTTTTACTACTGTTGTTTGCATATTGCTTTATTTAGTTGTTTTATCTTGCAAAATGTTACTGCACCTCCATTTTTCCTAACAGTGCCTGGTGATCCCCCCCCCGCCCCCCACATACAATGGCAAAAATGGAGAAAGGTCTTCAGTCACCATGCAAGGGTCTGTGGCACCTCGCTTAGTGCTGAACGGAAAATGGCGTCATTAATGCACTGTTTAGGGCCTGAAGGTCAGGAGGTATTTGAACAGCTTCCTGATCAATCCGACAGTGATTCAGCAAAGCTGAATGGATATGAAATCTTACATTAGCTTCTCAAAGTAAGCACTGTACTTGAGCACTACCACTTCAGGAAGAGAATGAAATCAGAAAAATGTAAGTTCAATGTCAAGATCAGGGAAAGGCAGTGGCCCTGATTCTGCTAGACCTATCTGCAGCGTTTGACACTGTCTCACACTGTCTTTTGATCAAAAGGCTGCATGAGACAGGTTTTCACTCCACCGCCCTCCAATGGTTCGATTCATTTCTATCTAAAAGATCCCAGTCCATCCAGTTGGACAAATATAGATTGCTCCCTCACATCTCTAGGTATGGTGTTCCCCAGGGCTCAGCCCCGAACCCCACAGTATTCAATGTATACTTCGTTACTCTGGTCAAAAATGGGGCTTTGACATTTGCTCCTATGCCGATCATACCCAGCTGATCATCTCTTTGGGCGACAATCAGTCTGATACCAAGAAAAACCTGGCAGGCTGTCTCTCGGAGGTGGCCAGCTGAATGTCAGCGCACTGCTTCAATTAAACTGCAGAAAAATCTGAAATCCTATTGTTAGGAGGTACTAAATACGTAAGGGATAATTCCTGGTGGCCCTCTTCGCTTGGCACTGCACCAGTGCCAAAAAAATGCGGCACAAAATCTTGAAATCATTACTGGCCAATCCCTCACAAAGACCAGGTGTTATCTACATGTGGCATCTGCTTTGGACTGCTAAAACTTCTCAGAAAGCTGTTCCAATGGATCCCAATGGACTGGCGTCGTACGGTTGTCCAGGCTCTGATAGTCAGTCGTCTGGACTATGGAAACGCATTGTATATAGGCATGGCAGATTATTTGTTCACGTCTTCAAACGATCCACAATACAGCTGCAAAACTTATTTGCAATAAAGGCAGGCACGAATACGCAACTTCTTGTTTAAAATCACTACACTAGCTGCCAATACGCAAGAGGGAATAGTTCAAGCTACTGTGTTACAAGTATAAGTCATTGCATAATTCCGACCCTTTGCTCCTCAGGAACATTGTTGAACTTTATCAACCATCAAGAAATTTAAGATCATCCAGCTTGACCTTAGCTAATAAGAATCAAGAAGGCCAAAGCGGGCGGCCGATCCTTTACTTTTTGGCAGCCAGCCACTAACTCTCTCCCCTGGACATTCGATGTACCGAGGACTATCTTATGTTCAGGAAAAAATTGAAGACATGGCTCGTCCCTGATTAACGCAGCTCAGATTTCCAGCTTTAGATCTGTACATCTGCTGAAATCAAATGGTAGTTATAAGCGCAGTGATATCCCTGTGGGGATGAGTGCCTGTGCTCTACGAAAATTTTAAAATAAATAAATGTGACTGAGATTGAATATTTAGGTCACTTGGTTACAGCGTCCGGTATTAGACCTAAAACTGAATTGGTGGAAGCCATCAAAAACTTGCATTCACCTCAGAATAAGGAGGAGCTGGTAAAGTTTCTTGGCATGACTGAGTTTTACAATTAATTTGTGCCCCAGTTTGCTGAAAAAGCAGAATTTATTAGAAGCTTGCTGACAAAAGGCAAGGAGTTTGTCTGGTGTAAGTTGTGCGAGAAAGAGTTTGAAAGTGTAATATCTTGCTTAGATAAGGCTCCAAATTTAGGAAGCTTTGAGCCAAAGGATGAAACCTTTGTGATGATCGACGCTTACTCAAAAAGGTTGGGGGCTGCCCTTATGCATAGATCAAAGGGGAAGAACAGGACTATATTGTTTGTGTCATGAGGGTTGAGAGGAGCAGAGCTCAACTACTCAGTGATCGAGAAAGAGGTGTTGGGAGTCTTCTGGGCGGTGAGAAAATTAAAGAAATTCCACTGGGGCGCAATTTTGAGATCAAGGCTGATCACAAGCCTCTTAGGGAGGTAATTTCAACGAAGCGTGTGGATTTTGTTTCTAATAGAATTTGCAAGTGGGTGGGTGCCCTCCAAAAATTTGAAATATCATATATACCTTGAGCCAACAATTTACTGGCAGACTGTTTTTCAAAAATGTATATTAATGATGAGGCTCCAGAAGCGGGAGATTTCTTTGTTTGTGAAGATAAGATGAAAGTTGGTCTGATCACCAACGGTATTATACAGAAAGGAGAGTGTAGGAAAGAATTAATGGAAGACACAGTGTTGCCGAAGGTAATTGGTAAGATTTCAGGGGGCTGTTGTGGTAAGAATGAGTGCGAGGACGATCTCAGAGGGTATTGGCAGGTGAAGGATGATTTGGTTGTTGTTGATTGATTGCTGATGAGAGAGAGCAAACTAGTACCTCCCAGCAATTTGAAGAAGAAATGGGAGGATAATGCGCAAGCTAGTCACATGGGTATATCTACGTCCAAGGAGAGGATCAGAGAGGGCTATTGGTGGCCGGCAATGGACTTAATGATCAAGAGAGAAGTAAGGAACTGCATAGTGTATGTGTACAGTGTTAGGGTGTTGAAGTGCAGGACATAACCCATAGTCTTGAGGACACAAGCCTCTGGTTCATGGGTAGACAATATTCTTGGTCCTGTCAAGATCAAAATGTGTGATAGGTAAGTCCTTGTGTGAACTGACATGTTCTCACGTTGGACAGAGATTAAGATTGTGAACTCTGTGGCATCTGGGGTGGCGATACATTTTCTGGAAGAGATATTTGAAAGGGAGAGACTTACTTCTACGCTTCTTACGGATAATGGAGTGCAGCTGACTTCTGGGATGGTGGAGGAGTTTGTTAGGTACCACCTCCTCCTATGTGCCAAATGAGACACCGTACTTGAGTTTAACTTTGTAGGTCATTGTCACCAGCTGGATGTTCTGGAATGTTGACAGAACGTGCACTGGAGATGACCAGAGAGGTTAATCAGAAGTGTTCCTAACAGTTCCTCTCGAGTGTGTTGGAATTACAATAAATACATAAACTTACCCTATTTTGTGTAGTGTCATCTTTACAGAATTGGCAGCGATCTCCAACACACTGGACTCATCAGCGTGCAACCATTTCCAGTACTACTCCGCACCCTCCTCCCAGAAAACGTTTGAAATTCATGTTTTACGAACATCGGGCAAGTACTAGCTATTTTAGCACTGTACATGTTAACTTTTGAAAATTGCATATCATGAAGTACATACCTTGTGTCGCTTGCTTGCAGCATTTGCCGTTATCAGTGACAACTTAAACCTCTCAACGGCTTAACTGTCACTGCAACGCTTCGTCATTACACTCGATACATGGGTGCCATCTTGAGATAACAATCTTAATGCACAGAGCGCAACATTTGCTACGCTGATACATGATGTAACGTACGTGCCGCCATATTGAATTTTACAATTTGCTGCAGATGTACGTCATTGTTTTCCGCTTTTGGGGCTTGGCTTTCACAACAATCTAATGAGCCTTCTCCTCAGCAGCACACCCATTAGATATCAGGTTATTTCCAGTCTCTTCGGCAGACCTTAATTTAGGCAACACATGTCCTGTTACTTCTGCACGCCGTACCTAGTCAACACGCTGTGTGTATCTTCCACCTCAACTCTGCAGCTCACTTACAATATATAATGGGACATTGTTTTTGACAGTGAGTGCATGTCCGTTTTCAGTGTATACTATTGACAGCATTGTTACAATTCAGATTCCTTACGGCGACTTTGGCAGTACAGGTTTGTGCACTTGTGCTGTATGTTTTCTAGATACTTTAAATACCATTTACCATTCACTCATATTCACTGTACTGTAAAGGTTATTGGTTAAATGGCGTCAGGGAATGTTTGGAATCTTTCCCCACCCCAAGCCTTCCTCCCCGCTTCTGGTGAACCGGAGGAATGGCATGAATATTTCACTAACTACATGTGAGAAAGTGCCTCTTTTGACATGGTTAGCCCCCCACTTTTTGCCTGGAAATTGATGTGGTTTTGATTGTAGTGCACAGGGTACCTGCCAACCAGGTCCCCTGTGTCAGTGCTTGTTCCTTAAAACGATTCCACAATTGGCCCTTCAGGCCCTCTGTAAGTAAATGGTACATGGGCCTGAAGCGGGTCGCCTAGGGACCCCACACCTAGGCCACTGAGACTGCCACTGTAGCATGCATGGCCTGGTGCAGACAAAACTACAAAGTCGACAAGGCACACTGCATGTGTGCCATGCCAACTAGCACTACCTAAGGTATAGGTAAGTCGACCCTCTAGCAGGCCTTACAGCCCTTAGGCAGGGTGCCCTATACCACAGATGTGGGCATATCTGCCTGAGCAGATATGCCCCTACAGTATTTAAGTCCATTCTTAGATATTGCAAGTGTCAAGGAAGCCATAGAGAGTACATGAGCTGGAAACTCAACAACTTGAGTTCCCGAGCACCATGATGGCTTCTCTGGACCCAGGAGTGTTTGGTACCAAACCACTCCTCTCAATAAACCTACACTGATTCCAGTGTGGGATTTATTGAAACGTTTACTCAGAGGGAACCTCAGAGGGGCACCCTGAAAACCTACCAACCCTGGTGTGGCCACAGACTGGCTTTAGGCAGCCTGCCATCTCCAGATATGTTTCTGGACCCCTGGGTCGAGCGCCACTGCTCTCTGAGACCAGAAACAAAGCACATCCTGGGCGGAGGGGTCACACCTCCTCCCCCAAGAAGGCCCCAGGGCTGGAGAGGGAAGCTTCAAAAGTCTGCCGCCTTTGTAATGTGACCCCCCCAGCCTCTGATGTTAGCAGAAGACGGCAGCCCCCGGTTTACACTCTCATGATGGGCCGGAAAACCGGCAGGAAAACCTAGGAAGAATAAGAGGTGTGCCCACCTCTGCCAACTCCACCCCTAAGGTGAAGTACACTTTTCAGTCCCCGCCATCAGGGATAGGACTATGCCCTCTCCCACAGGAGGGTGTCTAAATTGAGGGTGTGGGCACCCCAGGGTAAGGGGCCAATTGGCCCTACCTGACAGTCCGTTAAAACACCCCTAAATTTAGTATTTAGGTGGCTCCCCCAGGCCCTGAAAATAGCTCTAGGTGACCTAAGAAGAAAAAGTACAAAGAAGATGCCTACTGACTTGGTCCCAGCCATACCAGCCTGTCTGCAGCCCTCAAATACTGTGAAGAAACAACATCTGTCCAACAGTCCGCAACCTCCACAAACCCTGGGAGGACTGCCTGCCTCTGAAGAAGACCAGAATTCCCAGGGACAGCAGCTCTGTCCACAAAGAAAACAACACCAAGGACACTGGTGCCCTCCGCGATCCTTGACCACTCTGCACCCGACGCCTCCAGCCTGTGTCCAGGTGGCTCACCAATCCTGAAAAGGTTCCTCAGCGATCCGGAGTCCAAGTGCATCATTGGCTGACCCCTCCTGGACTCCACGCCGACCCCTGCAGTGTGAATACAAAGGCTCCCCCCAGCCCCTAACAGTGACCAGCTCCGATAAGAAGAATCCGACATCCGAGGACACCCCTGCACCCGAAGTCCCCAGGCCTTGGAAAGCTCGACCGACGGTGTCCCTACTACCCTCAATTTACCTCTGCTGTCGCTGGTTTTCTCCGTACAGTTCCTGTTTAGACACCTGCAGCCTGTATTTCCAACCAAGTTTCTCCATTGAAAAGCACTGGGAGCCCCAAACTATATTTGCACCCAGCCACCCCTGTGCCACAGGTGATGTACGTTTGGTGCTGCCTTGTGCCCCCCGTGCTTTCACTAACCCCTGAAGCTCGGCCCCTGAAACCGATTCACTTACCTGCAAGCAGCGTGGCTTCAAGCGCACACAGACTCCTTTGAAACGCATTGAGCCTGTCTTCGAATTGGACCTCTGCACATGGCCACCCCGTTGCTGCAGACTTTGTGCTTACCTGAACCTTGCCCTCGGCTGATGTTGAACCCCGAAGACCGGAACTGTAAGTTGGGTACTTACCCGTGAAACCGCATTTTTGTTTTCCTCCATAGGAATACATTGAACGGTTTGAAAATTGCACTAAGTGTTGACTTTTGAAAGACTAAATTATTTTTCCTGAAAACGTACTTACCTTTTGGTTAAGATCTTGGTCTTAAAATAAAACTCAAACAAAGCTTATTTTTACAAAATTTGTGAGGCTCTCCTTTTTGAGTTGTGTCATTTATTGGTCATTGTGTGCATAACAAATGTCTTACAGTCCTCTGTGTTAGGCCTAAGGCTGCTCGCCCACACTACCACAAATATAGCACTTTGTGTTTGCATTGATCCCTATACACTTCTGGGGGAATCTCTGGACTCTGTGCACGGTATAATCACCTAGTGGTATACCAAATACAGAGCCAGCTTCCTACATTGGTGGTGCAGCGGTGGGGTACAAGACTTGAAATTTGTTGTACCACTTGATCAATAAGTGATTTCATGAGAGGAAATTCAAAATGTCCTTTAGTTAAAATATTTTTTATATTTTCAATTTTTCCAAATATATTTAAACTAGTGTTAGGGCCTTGGTTAAGTCCCGCACTGTTTAGAAATTAAAAATCTGTAAAGTAGTTAGGCCTCAGTAGTCCTTTGCATTTTTTAAAGTCTTTAATAAGACCCCAACTACTTTAAACACCATGTCTAAAAATACAGGGACATCCTAGGAGCTCAACCTGGTCCCCTATGCACATCTGAAAGTTTCACAACTCAAAGATTTGTGCAAGGCATGGAGACTTCCCAGGAGTCCTAAACCCACAAATGCCCATCGCCACCAGTTGCTGGCAGAGAATGACACGGACACGCCAAGTCAAACTTCCCCCAGTGGGGAAGATGATGATGATGATGATGATTCCCAGGTAGTGGAGGAGGACACTGACTCCAGCATTACCCCCTCAGATACTAACACCACTGGGAGTAAACCCAGTAATATCCCAGATGAGATAGACACTGAAGATGCAGATCTTCAGAAGCTGGTCAAGAGGATAACCTTAGAGGCTAAACTCTTGGCCATAGAAATAGAAGAACCTGAGAAGGGCCTCGGACCCATCTCTAGTGGCAGCAAAATAAGGAATAGGGAGGTAAAATCTTTTGACTCTAAAATCCCAAAAGGGATTGCCCCTAAATTATTTGAGGGTGATGATATCACTAAGTGGTTCATTGCGTTTGAGAGAGCCGGTCTTGGGAGAAGGGTCCACAGGAAGCTGTGGAGTGCTATCCTGTGGAAAATATTCTCAGGGAAGTGCAGGGATAGACTCCTGACACTCAATGAGAAAGATGCTACATCCTATGACCTCATGAAGTGTACCCTGATTGAGGGCTTTGGATTTAGTACTGGGGAGTATAGGATCAGATTCCTGGAGGCTCGAAAAACTCGGAGCAAGACCTGGGTAGATTTTGTAGACTACTCAGTGAAAACACTAGGAGGTTGGTTAGATGGTAAAAATGTACATGACTTCGAAGGGTTGTATAGTTTGATAACGAAGGAGCACCTTTTAAGTAATTGTCACCAAGAAAAACTACATCAATTCCTGATAGACCTATGTCCATTTTCTCCTCAAGAATTGGGGAAGAAGGCAGACCACTGGGTCAAGACAAGGGGGACCAAAACTACCACTGGTGGGGGAGACAAAAAGAAAGAGGTCAAAAAGCCACCTCAAGGAAAAGAGTTTAATCCTAAAAACAAAGAGTATTCTTCAGGCACCCAAAGATCTGCTCAGGAGTATGGGCCCAGAGACACTTCATAGCCAAAGGGTGGGTACCAGAGGAAGAACTGGGATTCCAAGGAGGCTTGGTGCCAAGATTGTAGGTCATTGGGGCACCGAACTGGAGACCCTAGCTGTAAAAACAAGAAAAATGCTTCTAGTCAACCTGCAGTTACTAATGTCAAGATGGGATCCCAGGTGTGGCCTGACCATGTCAGTGATCCCCCGGAGGCAACACTAGTCTTTGCGGGAGGGGTAGACTTATCATGTGCTGCTTGGCCTCTAATGTGCACAAATACAGGCAGTACCCCTTGGTTAATAGGACTAGAATAGAGGCCTTGAGAGATACTGGTGCTAGTGTCACCATGGTGACCCAGCATCCGGTTCACTCAGATCAGTAGCTGATTGGAAGGACCTATCCAGTCACCAATGCTGACAATGTCACAAAGATCCATACCATGGCTATGGTATCTTTTGACGGTTGGGGGGGGGGGGGGGGAGTAGTGAAGTGGTCGTGTCCACAACCCGCTATGTAGACTGTCTGCTTGGAAAAGATATGGAGACTTCCCCTTGGGCTGAAGTCAAACTGAGGACCCATGCAAAGATGCTAGGGCTCCCAGAAGGGAATTTTGTGAAAACCAGAGCACAGAGCAGAGCTCAGAGTGAAAAAGAGGTGCTGGATCCTGAAAGAGTGGACCAGCCCTCCAAGTGAAAAGGCAAGAAGACTGGGGGACCAGTTTCTAAACCGATTCCAAGTCAGAACCCTTCTTCTCAGGAAGAGGACTTGTTATCCTCAGAGGGAACTGAGCCTAAGGAGCTTGGGCCTTACACGGCAGAGCTCTTGGGCCCAGGGGGGGCCCACTAGGATGGATCTGTGCCAGGGACAAGAAACCTGACCCACTTTTGAGAGCCTGAGGCAGCAAGCTGCTGCATAGGAACAGGGTGACATCAGTGTCCCCCACAAGGTCTATTGGGAGAATGGACTCCTATACACTGAGGCCGGAGACCCCAAACCTGGTGCAACCAGGAGAGTGGTAGCACATCAGAGGTTTAGAGAGTTACTCCTCATTTTGGCCGATGATATCCCCCTAGCTGGGCCCCTTGGCCAGGATAAAACTTGGAGTAGATTAGTCAATCACTTCCACTGGCCAGGGATGTCCCAGAAGGTGAAGGACTTTTGCCAGACCTGTGTCTCCTGCCAAGCCAGTGTTAAGGCAGGCGGCCCCCTAAAGGCCTCCTTAATTCCACTTTCAGTGGTTGGGGTACCCTTTGAAGGGGCAGGGGTTGACATTGTTGCCCCCCTGGACCCTCAAACAGCCTCAGAGAATAGATATATTCTAGTGGTATTGGATCATGCCAATAGGTATCCTGAAGCTATTCCATTTCGGACCACTAGAGCTCCAGCAGTGGCCAAGGCCCTCCTTGGCATCTTTACTAGGATTGGTTTTCCTGAGGAGGTAGTATCAGACAGAGATGCCAACTTCATGTCTGCATACTTAAAACACTTGTGGGAGGAGTGAGGAGTGACTTATAAGTCCACTTCCCACTACCGCCCACAAACCAATGGTCTGGTTGAAAGACTTAGCCAGACAATGAAAGGCATGACTGGTAGACTCCCTGAAAAACTCAGAAGGAGATGGCATGTCTTACTTCCATGCCTACTTTTTGCCTACAGTGAAGTGCCACAGAAGAGAGTGTGGCTCTCACCCTTTGAACTTCTGTTTGGGCATCCGGTTAGGGGTCCTCAGAGTCTTGTAAAGGAAGGATGGAAAAAGCCCCACAAAGAGCCAAAACAAGACATAGTGGATTATGTGCTTGGCTTTCCTTCCAGGTTAGCCGAGTACATGGAGAAAGCAAGCCAAAACCTTCAGGCCAACCAAGAGCTTCCAAAGCAGTGGTATGACCAAAAGGCTGCCATGGTTGAGCTGAAACCAGGGCAGAAGGTAGGAGTATTGGAGCCTGTGGCCCCCTAGGGCCCTCCAAGACAAGTGGAGTGGGCCCTACCTTGCCCTTGAAAGAAAAGGGGAAGTCACCTATCTGGTGGACCTTCGTAGTTGCAAATATTCCAGAAGGGTTATACATGCCAACCGCCTCAAGCTCCATTATGACAGAGCTGATATGACCATGCCCATGGTCACATATGAGGGACAGGAAGCTGAGAGTGAACCTCTTCCTGACCCTCCTCTTGAACAATCCAAAAGATGGGTCTGTTGATGGAGTGGTCTTGTCAGACACCCTCACTCCTCAATCAGTATGCTGATCTTTTCTCTCTGACCCCCTGGTCAGACTAGCTAGTGTACCCATGATGTGGACACTGGCAACAGTCTACCTGTCAAAAACAAACTTTACAGGCAGTCTGATCATGTCAGACAGAGCATCCAAGCCGAAGTAAGCAAGATGCTGGAATTGGGTGTCACTGAACCCTCAGAGAGACCCTGTGACACCCCAGTTGTCTTAGTCCCCAAACCTCACTGCAAGGGTGAAAAGAAAGAAATTAGGTTTTGTGTGGACTAAAGGGGTTTCACGTGTTGTGACAAAGACTGATGCACATCCAATTTCTAGAGCAGACAACTAAGTATCTGAGAACCTTTGATCTCACATCAGGGTACTGGCAGATGGGTCTGACCCCTAGAGCAAAAGAATAATCTGCATTCTCCACTCCAAGTGGGCACTTCCAGTTTACTGTGATGCCCTTTGGATTAAGGAATGCCCCTGCCACCTTCCAGAGGTTGGTAAACAAAGTCCTTGCTGATCTGGAATCCTATAGTGCAGTTGATCTAGATGATATTGCTGTCTATATCTCCACCTGGCAGGACCATCTGAACCACCTAGGGAAGGTCCTTGAGGCTCTGAGAAGTGCAGGCCTCACTATCAAGAAAAGCAAGTGCCAGATAGGGAAGGGTTGTATACTGGGGTCACCTGGTAGGTGAAGGCCAAGTTCAGCCACTCCATACCAAGATCCAGACAGTTCTGGACTGGGAAGCTCCAAATACCCAGAATCAAATCAGGGCATTCCTTAGCTTAACTGGGTGTTACAGGAGGTTTGTGAAGGATCATGGGTCCATGGTGACCCCCTCACAGAACTCACCTCCAAGAAGATGCCCAAGAAAGTGAACTGGACAGTGAGCTGTCAAAAGGCTTTTGAAACTCTGAATGATGCAATGTGCTCTGCCCCAGTCCTGAAAGCTCCAGAGTACTCCAAGCAGTTCATTGTGCAGACAGATGCCTCTGAGCATGGGATAGGTGTAGTCCTAGCCCAAGCAAATGATGAGGGACATGACCAACCTGTTGCTTTCATAAGCAGGAGACTACTCCCCAGAGAGCAGCGTTGGAGTGCCACAGAGGGAAAACTTGGTTGTGGTCTGGGCCCTGAATAAGTTGAGGCCATACCTGTTTGGCACTCACTTCCTAGTTCAGACAGACCACAGGCCTCTCATGTGGTTACAACAGATGAAAGGTAAAAAATCCAAACTGCTAAGGTGGTCCATCTCCCAACAGGGAATGGACTTTACAGAGGAACACAGACCTGGGACTGCCAATGCAGATGGCCTTTCCAGGTTCTTCCACTTAGAAGATGAAGACTCTCCAGGTGAAGGTTAGTTTGATTCTCTTTCGTTTGGGGGAGTGAGGGGGTCATGTGAGATGGTGCCTCTTGACATGGTTAGCCCCCAACATTTTGCCTGGAAATTGGTGTGGTTTCGATTGTAGTGCACCAGGTACCTGACAACCAGGTCCCTTGTGTCAGTTCTTCCCTAAAACTACTCTACAATTGGCCCTTCAGGCCCCCTGTAAGTCCCTAGTATATGGTACCTAGGGCCTTGGGACTGAAGAGGGTCCCCTAGGGACCCCTCACCAGTGGCAGATGGTGACTTTTGAAATTGGTGTGGCGTAGAAGTGGCTGTCGATGGAGTGGCTGCGGCACCGATCCCAACACTTCACAATCTGAACGTCTTACCTGCCTGAGAGAGTGACGTCACTGACGTGGGTTTTAAAGAGATTCATCACTTTTTAGGGGGGCAGCAAGCTCGAGTACCCGATGACATCAAACCAGTGCTCCTGGCCTAATGCCACAATAAGGTTGCAGGGGGCAGAGCTGGGCATCCCCATGACAGTGGGCCCTAGTGGTATTGCACCAGGGAAACGTAGGCCCAAGGATCCGAACATCACAGCCTGGAATGAAGCATCGGGGGTGGTTCAGCTGCACCCACTGAGGAAGCCAAGTTCGAAGGGGTGCCGGGGAGGCCGTTAATCAGCACCTAGTTGAACTTGTTGGGCTCCGACACCTTCGGTAGTTTATAAAGTGTGATATGCATCACAGTGCAATGTTCTAGCAACTTTTGCCCACATGTAACCGCTTCCAAAGGAATTTAAAGAATAATTGAAATCAAGTCATTCTTATGAACAGCGTCATTACCTTTTCAGGATTGTGCATATTAGAGTCTCTCTCGACAGCAGCAGTGCTCTTATTTTCACTCCCTCGCTGCTCGCACAGTGCTCAGCTGTGCAGTGCAAAAGGAGGGAGCACGCTGCGAGGGAGAGACTTTCACAGGCAGATGGACAATCACTGTGTGGCTTCAAAATAAAGTCACACGGTGATTTGTCATGTTGCGTAATTCTCCTGCCCCCGCGTTGCCGATTGAACCCTGTCCGTCGCCCCTGTGTATTTATGTTCCAGTCTGATGTAGTGTTTCCAACTAGTTGCTGGCTGGCCGGGGTACTTCTTGCTATTTTTCTCTTTTCCTTTGTAGATTTCTTTTGTCTCCTAAATTATTCTGGGTGACATTACTGACTTGGTGTTTGATGCAGGTTACAGTAATTTTTTCCCCATTTCTGGTCAAGTGGCAGTTAGTCTCGCTGGCACTCCAAAGCATACACACCAAGACCCACTCGCAGCAATCAAGAGAGCCAATCACGGCAGCTTCAGCTGCAAACTCACTGGCCACGTGTTGCAGTTGCAGGTACTGTACTGCCAAACACGGGGTTAGTGTGTGCTCAAGGACTACCATTGATTGGCCAGCCTTTTCACTTCCGGTTGGTTCAAAGGTCACAGCATTCATACAAGAACTCCCCGCTCTCGCGTGCCGAGCCCTCCTACCCCGAGATTTTTGGGTAATATGTTTACTGACTAGTATGAACTCACTGGCTATTTCCGTTTCACACGCAAGTGCTTGCGTAGTAGGTGTGCTTAGGAGGCACCGGAATAGAAAGAATGCAGTCAGAAAAATACACTATGGTGTCAGGTGGTTAATCTCGGGATCTTGCTCAAGATCACCACAATAGTTGCAACTCTGGCTTTGACAGAGGAACACACTGAAGGCGGGAGTGTGCCAGTCGTAGCCGGCATGATGGGTAGTGGGTGGGGGGGTTTCGCTTAGGAAGCGGGACGGTAATTACAATTTTTAAAAACTTACCTTCCCCCGGGTCACGCGCCGCCGCCTCAGCTCCTGCTGCTCCTAGCCGGGACTGCGCAGTTTTCCACAGGCAGCCTCCTTCCCATCCCCTAAGCCAATCACAACGCTGCAATGGCAGCGTTGTGATTGGTGCGGACGGCGCCCAGCCGGGCGCCTATAAGGAGGCCATTTTCTCTATGTAGGCTGCATGCAGCCTACATAGAGAAAATGTAAAGTGCGCATGACTGGTTTGGTCGGCCCCAGAGGGCCGACCAAACAGTCAGGGCCCACAACAGTGGGCAAGCCACTCCCCCTCCCCCCCCCTGCCCTTGAGCAGGACCGCCCGCCCGCCCCCAACCAGGCACTTCTGCTTTCTCGAGGTGCGAGAAGCAGAAACATAAAATGGTAGTTTTACCATTTTATGTTTTTGCTTCTTGCACTGCGAGAAAGCAGTGGGGCGACGCCCCTCCGCCCTAACGGAGGAGCCGCCCCTGCCCCTCACCTAGGCCATGCAGACTGCAGCATGCCTGGCCTGGTGCAGACAAAACGACAAAGTCGACATGCTACACTGCCTGTGTGCAATGCCAACTAGCACTGCCTACAGTATAGGTAAGTCCCCCTCTAGCAGACCTTCAAGCCCTAAGTCAGGGTGCCTTATACCACAACTGTGGGCAAATCTGCATGAGCAGATATGCCCCTACACTATTTAAGTTCATTCTTAGACATTGTAAGTGCCAGGGAAGCCATAGAGAAAACATGGGCTGGAAACTCGACAACTCGGGTTCGCCAGCACCATGATGGCTTCTCTGAACCCAGGAGTGTTTGGTACCAACCTACTCCTCTCAATAAACCCACACTGATGCCAGTGTGGGATTTATTAAAACATGTACTCAGAGGGCACCTCAGAGGTGCCCCCTAAAAACCTACCAACCCTGGTGTGGCCACAGACTGGCTTTAGGCAGCCTGCCACCACCAGGCATGTTTCTGGACCCCTGGACCGAGAGCCTTTACTCTCTGGGACCAGAAACAAAGCACATCCTGGACAGAGGTGTCACAGCTCCTCCCCCAGGATGGGTACAGTGCTCGAGAGGGGAGCTTTAAAGACCTGCCACCTTTGCAATGCGACCCCCAGCCTCTGCTGCTAGCAACAGATGGCACCCCTTGGTTTACACCTCAACTTTGGGCAGGAAAACTTAGGAAGAATAGGAGGTGTGCCCACCTCTGCCAAGAGTCGAGGTAAAGTACACCTTTCAGTCCCTGCCATCTTTAAGATGGGGGGACCCCTCCAGTCAGGGCTAGGTCTATGCCCCATCCCACAGGAGGGTGGCATAATTGAGGATGTAGTCACCCCAGGTAAGGTGCCCATTGGCCCTACCAGACACTTCCTTAAAACGCCCCTACATTTAGTATTTAGGTGGCTTCCCCAGACCCTGAAACTAGTCCCAGCCGACCTAAAAAGAAATAGACGCCATGAAGAAGATTGAAGATGCCTACTGACTTGGACCCAGCACTACCAGCCTGTCTGCAGCCCTCGAAAACCATGCTAAGAAACGATGCCTGTCCAACAATCCCCCCACCCCCGGATCCGCAATCCTTGACCACTGTGCACCCGACGCCTCCGGCCTGTGTGCAGGGGGCCCACTGATCCAGAAAAGGTTCCCCAGTGATTGTGAGTCCAAGTCCAGCATTGGCTGACCCCTCCTGGACTCCACGATGCCTGTAGTGTGTATCCAAAGACTCCCCCTGAGTATGACTGGCTCCGGTAAGAAGAATCAGACGTCGAAAGACACCGCTGCACCCAAGGCCCCTGGGTCTTGGGCAGCTCGATCAACAGTGTCCTTACCACCCTCAACAGCTCAACTTACCTCTGCGGTTGCTAGTTTCCTTTGTACATCCCCCTGTTCGACACCTGTAGCCTGTTTGTCCAACCAACTTTCTCCATTGAAAAGCATTAGGTGCCCGATGCTGTATTTGCACCCAGCACCAGGCTGCCCCTGTGCCACTGGTGGTGTATGTTTGGTGCTGTCTTGTGGGCCCCCATGCTTGCTCTAACCCCCGAAGCTTTGCCCCTGCAACTGATTTACTAACCTGCAAGCAGCATGGCTTCAAGCACCCCCAGTCTCAATTGAAAAGCATTGGGCCGATCTTCGAATTTGACCTCTGCACCCGGCCACACCTGTGCCACTGGTGTTGCAGACTTTGAGCTTACCTGAATCTTGCCCTCTGCTAATCTTAAACCCTGGGACTGAAACTATAAGTTGGGTACTTACCCGTGAAACCACATTGTTGTTTTCCTCCATAGGATAATATGGAATTGTTTGAAAATTGCACAAAGTGTCGACTTTTTAAATATTAAAGTATTTTTCCTGAAAAACGTACTTACCTTTTTGTGTAGATCTTGCTCTTAAAATAAAACTCAAACAAAGCTTATTTTTATGAAATTGGTGTGGATCTCCTTTTTGAGTTGTCATTTTTTGGTCATTGTGTGCACAACAATTGTCTTAAAACTCCTCTGTGTTAGGCCTAAGGCTGCTAGCCAACACTAACACAAATAGAGCACTTTGGGTTTGTACTGAGCCCTGTACACTTCTGGACTCTATATATGGCATACCATTAGGTGGTTATACCGTCCACAGAGCCAGCTTCCTACACTATATCTCTACTTTTAATGATGAAGATTTTACAGCGGAGAAGAAAATTAAAATTCTACTACATTGTTTAGGCCCTGGTGGGCTAAAACTAAACAATCAGATAAATAAGAAACAAAGACCGAGGGGCCAAGGAAATGTTTACTTAAACGCCTTGGAGGACTTTACTACAAGCCCACTGTGTGTGTAGAGTTTGATCGTTACAAATGTTACCATAGAAAACAAGGGAAAGAGGAGTCAATCAAAGATTATGTATCTGCGTTAAATAACGTAGCCCCTACGTGTCATTTTGGTAACCGGCATGAAGATCTTATTAAAGATCAAATTATAATGCAAGCATCTAATCCAAGTATCCAGGACAATCTATGGGCCAAAGGAGAAAGTCCTCCCCAGGACGTCATAGATCTAGTCAAAAGAGCTGAATTGACTGGAAGGTGCACACAGGCAGTGTTATCAGAAAACAAAGAGGATGCAGTAGTGGCAAAAATAAGTGGTACCAAATGTGCAGTTCCTTACAAAAAGAAAGGTTTGGAAAAAGTGGATGCAGACAGTAAAAATTTCTAACGGAACTGGGAAGAGCAGATGCTACCGGTGTGGAAGTGCAAATCATCTGGCTAATAATAAATGCCCAGCGCATAAACAGACATGTTCTAAATGTGGAATTGTTAGACACTTTCAAAAAGTATGCCAAAGAAGGTCAGGCGTCATCAGATGGCGGACCAAGAGGATGGATGTCGTGCTAGATCGTTGGAAGATGAAGAGTTAAACGTGTGTGCTGAGTGTAGAAGATGTCCAAGTATTACAAATTGATAATGAAGAGAATAGAAAGAAGAAAAAACCTATATGTGAAATGTTAGTTGATGGGGTAAACATTCCCATTGTGGCTGGTGTTGATTTCCCCTTACACGATAGTTAATAAAGATGTGTGGGAGGGAAACTTTAGTCCAGCTTTAGGAAATGATTTGGATCATTCTGATTTTTTTCCTTGAAAAATGAGGTTAAAACACAGCTGGATAAGTTACAAAGAGAGGGTATCATAGAACAGGTGGAGTCCTCGGAGTGGGATGCGCCACTGGTTGTGGGCAAGAGGGGCAATAGCAAACTGAGGCTATGCATAGATTTGCGCAACCTTAACAATAATATTCTTACCTACCAATTTCCTCTACCACGCATCAATGAAATGCTAGCTCTTACTAAGAGAGTTAAATGGTTTTTAACCACTGACCTAAAAGCTGCCTGTCATCAGGTCCTCTGACATCCTGAGAGTAGGAGTTTCACCACATTCATTACCCTATGTGGGTGCTACAGATTTAAAAGGGTACCTTTTGGGTTGGCCTCTGTTGAGGCCATGTTCCAGAGGTTGATGCATGAGATTTTTAAAGGTGTTAAGAATCTCTTAATTTTGCAGGATGATATCCTAGTAAGGGGTAGATCTAAGGAAGAACATGATCAAACATTTTTCAAGTTCTCAGTTTACTTGAAAGTAGATGTCTAACAGCAGAACATTGTAAATTAAAGTTTGCATGCAATGAAGTTACATACTTAGGACATCTTGTAACGGGTGATGGTATTAAACCTAAGAGAGTTGTCAGATGCTATGAGAAATGCAACAGTGCCAAGGAACAAAGATGAGTTACATGCATTCCTAGGACCAGTGGAATTTTATTCCAAATTTGTTAAAGACTTTTCCACTAAGACTTACAAAACTAGGCAACTTTTTAAGCTAAGAAACAAATTTGATTGGTCATGTAAATGTCAGGATGCATTTCTTTCTATGAAAGCAGATATTTTCGAGTCACCTCCTTTGCAAGGTTTTGACCCTGAATTACATTGTATAGTCACCCCGGATGCCAGTGGCAGACGCATTGGCCAGTTCTCACCCAAAAGAATAATTCTGGAAAGGAAGACTATTGCATTTGCGTCCCCTTCTTTGACTCCTTGGGAGGAAAAGTATTCTGTCATTGAGCGGGAAGCACTCGCATGTGTTTGGGGTTTAGAACACTTCAGGCAATACATCAGGGTTAATAAAATCATGTTGCAATGTGATCACAATCCCCTAACCAGAGTCCTAACCACTACAGGACTTTATGCAGCTTCCTCCAGATTTGCCTGCATGTCTTGTCGCCTTTTTGATTACAATTACACTGAACACTATGTACCGAGTGCAAAGAATGTGGTGGCAGATTTTCTAAGCTGCATGCCCTTTCATTGAGTGAAGTGTGTGCGGATGTGGTGGAAGAATCTTGTGTGCCAAACATCTTTGAGGAATTTCATGGTATTTCTAGTGAAGAATGGAAGATAGAACATGAACAGGATGTGTTACTTGTGAATGTTTGCAACAGGATGTCAAGGGACTGGCCAGAAACAAGGTTAATTCCAAAAGAGTTGTTGCCCTTTTGCAAAGAGAGAAATGAATTTTCTTTTGAAGGAAGTTTGATCTTAAGAAATGGTAAAGTCGTTCCCCAAGAGGAATTAAGAACTAAGATTCTAGAATTAGGTCACGAAGGACATTTAGGAATCGGCAAGACCAAAAACAGAGTGAAAGGTTGGTACTGGTGGCCAGGAGTGGATAAGGAGATGGAAAGGAAGGTCAGAGAATGCATACAATGGGAACATTCTGACAAATCACAGGTTACACTCAGACTACCCATAAACCTCATTGCTAGTCCTTGTATGCCTTGGGAAAATGTGGGAGTGGATATAATGAGTCCTATTAGTAAACAAAATGAACAAATGTTTGCTATTGTTTCGATGGATCACTTTACTAAGTGGGCAGAAATAGAAATTGAGCGAAAAGCTGACTCCTGCAGTATTATAAAAATTTGACAAAATATTCATAAGAGTTTTGCTTAAGAGTATTTTGAGCGACAATGGGCCACAATTTATGTCCGATTGTCTACTATCTTGCTGGGAATGGTGCAGTTGGCGGTTCAGCCGTGTGATCAAAGAAATCATCTGATTAGCTAGCTATAACAGCTTAGTCTGGAGGAGGGAATTACCTAAAACCATGTGGGCATATATAATCACTCCGTGAGAGAACACTTGTTCAAGCCCCTTTGAACTCATGAGGGGTAGAACCCCAATGTCTAAGGATAACATTAGTTCGTTGAAAGCAGCAGAAGGGTGGATTGAGCACCTCGATGACTTAAAAGTAATTTGGAGAAAGCTCAAATTGAGTGTAAAAATATCATGACTTGAAGCATAACAGCAAAACAGTGCAATTAAATGTAGGGGCTTTGGTACGAGGTAAAAGATAAGGTCACATTGGAAAGAACTAAAGTAGATAATCACAACCCCTGGCAGTAGAAAAAGGTATCGCAACTCAGCACTTTTAAGTGACTGAAAAGTTGGACATTTATCTGCCATCTCGGTGTGTAAGAATAGAGAGTTAAATACCAAGTCTCAGGTAAAGGGAACGGAAGGTGATATGAGACGAAACTATGAGTGGTAGTTAGAGGATGAATGTGATTAGCCCAACAACCTGGGACATCAAATGAATTGGGGCCAACTGGTGGGCTGGGGTAGCTCTATACCAGTTAACGAAGGTGCCACCACTAGCTATACTATGAGCATGACCGGACGTCCTGTAGTCAAACCAAGAAGATTACAAAATTATGTTTGTGAATAGTACCATGGCAGGAGTTATTTTACCTTGTGATGTACAATGTAATAGAAAGGTATCCATAAACTGTTAACTGAATTATTTATATTAGATGTTTGAATTATTTTGTTTTAGTTTTGATTTACCCATTATCTCTCTGTTGTATTAGTTGAACTTTTCTGTGTCAATAAAGGGGGAAAATGTGTTAAACATCATCTCCTACCTAGGTGCCATATGAGACAGTACTTGAGGTTAACTTTGTAGGTCATTGTCACCAGCTGGACATTCTGGAATGTTGACAGAATGTGCACTGAAGACTGACCAGAGAGGAGGTTAATCGGAAGTGTTCCGGACAGTTCCTCCCGAGTGTGTTGGAAGTACAATAAATACATGAACTTACACTATCGTGCGTGGAGTCATCTTTACAGAGTTCTTGAGGACAAGAGGCATAAGACATAAAATAGCCGTGCTGTCCCACCCAGAAAGCAATGGTGTTGTGGAACGTTTTATAAAGGTGTTTGAAGGAGAGTTTGCACCAAGCTTTAGTGAGTGGTGTGAATTAGGAATGTGAGTTTACGAAAAAGGTGTGAGAATAACACCTCACCCCACACTCTTCCACGGGTGTCACGCCATTCCAACTGTTCAAAGGAAGGATTCACAATAGCGAGGTGGTTCCTGTGTGGGTAAGTGAGAAAAGAGCAGAAGTAAATGATCAAGTAGGCAAGTGGAAGGAGAAGGAAAAAGAGAAAATGGTGAAAAGAACTTTATGATGAGAGGAAACCTGTCAAGAAAACAATTGTGCAAGTTGGAGAGAGGATAAAAATTAAATCTCCAAGAAAGGAGGGTAAAATCTCCAAGTTTAGTCAGCCCTTGAAAGTAATAAAACTGTTTAATAATGCAGTGAAGATGAGTGATCATAGAACCTGGAACCTCAACAGGGTGGCTAAATATCATCTGGTGGAAAGGGGGGTCTCTATGTCCTCGTGGTGCACAACCAGTGGAAAACCGTGTGGTGAGACCACAACGTATCAGGAGGGTGCCGCTGTGGCTACAAGATTGCATTTGAAACAATTGACCCTCCCTCTGTAACTGGGTCTGATATAAGAGTGTATATAATCTCAATATATAATGTTGTTACACTTCACTTATTATTCTGCTGTGTAATGTTTGGTGAGGAAAGTGATGTGGTGTTCTGTACTCGTGGGATGATGCTATATTCTGGAATGTAGTGATGGTTGCTAAAATGGAATTACCGAGTCAGTTTGATTCTGAACCCGTTGACTGTTGGATCTTGCTGTGGCCTCTGATACACGCAACCTATTAAAGAAGACTTCTAGCAAGTAATCCAGTGATGTGTGAGCTTTCTTTCCGGGACGTAACAGGAGCAATCCATTCTGGTCCCCCCAATATTGCCCATAATGCCAAGTAGTGCCAACCACGAAGAAGGGGGCTCTTGAGGTGCCCAATACTCTTGGTAAGGAGGTAAATACAGCTCGTCAGTACTGTCCAATTGAAAGGCGGTTCCACACCACATGAAAGAAATGGACTTGTGCAGGGGCGGCTGTTGTTAATGGGCAAAAGGGGCGTTGCCCTTCCACCCAGAAGGAAGAGGAAAGAAGAGAATGAAACTCCAAGCAGCTGAAAAGAAATTATTACGTGCTGGCTGTGCTCTCTTTATTTTAATTGGGGCAGCTGTGATAAACTGCAGACGTCCTGCTGCGCATGTGCCTGCCGGGCAAGGTCTTCTTCGTACTGCAGGCACAGGCTGCAGCAGTGACATCATCGCAGAGGGTGTGCGAGTTAGAATGTTGTGGATCAGGCTGCTTTTCGGGTGCTTTACACACAATGGCCCTGGGAGGAATTCGTAGAACTTCAATTATTTAAATGCAGAAAGCAGGGCAGGCTGATAGGGGGAACGAGGTAATGGGGGGGTAACAATTTTACAGTCATCATGAGAGGGGGGGCGGGCTGTAGGAGGGGTGCTGCTGGCTGCTCGCTTTGTTCCACGTGTTGTGTGCTTTCACTTATGAAAGCGTTATATAGATAAAGCTGAGCCCTTGTTTGTTGCATCACAGGCCCAAAAGAATAGAGGTAGGTAGGTATTTTCTCTTTAAGCTGCAATTATTATTGTGTATTATAATTTATTTCCGTGTAGTTGAGCAGACTCATGGTGTTCACGCAGGAAAGTTTGTTGTTTTGCAAACTCGACCCAAAGATACCGGTGCGCATTACATGAGACCCCTGGCTCCAATACACACGGTCAGATGTTTTTAAGCACCACGAGGCTAAGCGATTTGCCCAGAATCACAGGCTCTACCAGAGCCCGTGCCGAGACTCAAACAGGGCTTACTTAGTGCGTTTATCCTTTCCCCATTCCCCGAACCTCCGGTTCACATCGTGTCGTTTGATACATGTTTACATATTTACAAGCGGACTAGCTCCCTACAATGAAAATATGTATACATGGAGCACACGAGGCAAACTGGACCTTTGAGGGGAAAAAAGGAGAAAAGCACTGCGCGCTGTGAGTCTCGGTGCAGCTTCCTATTCATTAAGATAACAAAGTCTTAAAGACAAAATGTGCTCGAGCTGGCAAAGTTTTTATTTCACATTTTTCAATATAAATGGAAAGAATGTGGATGACATCCACATTCTTTCCATTTATTATGAAAAATGTGAAATAAAAACGCTGCCAGCTCAAGCACATTTTGTCTAGACTTTCAATTATCTTAATGAATAGGGAGTGGCGCAGAGTCCGTGTCGGCCTCATGGGAGAGCGGTGTTGGCTACATGAAGCAGGAAGTGGCCATCCTGGTGCCGAGCCTCAGGTGTGGGTCTCCTCACACCAGTCAGGGCTCATTCCCTCGGCCGTATCTAACGTAGCTGCTTGAAGTCCGATGTCGGAGAGAACGGACGGGATACCCCAACAGGTAGCGCCTCCAGTTGCAGCGCTGGGGACTGGTGCAAATAGGTGTAGGGGTCCTCGCTCCACCATAGTGTTGACGTACTGTGCTCAGGTGAAAAACAGCCACAGAAGTGAGGACTGGTGCATTTATGACACAATGAACGAAGAAAGCCAACAAATAAATGAGAAAAAGTGCAAATTAAGTATTATGGGACAAGTCTGCAATTCCACATATTTTATGTTTTTCGTTTGAACGTTTGCAATAAATGTGAATTCTACATGCAATTAATGAATGATAACAGGTGCGACACATCTCCGCACACCTGCAGTGCCAATATTTCTGGCACTGCAGCAAGGACCCACGAGCAGCGATATCGCTCGAGCTTTGTGATTACAATCGAATTCCGGTGTATTTTCAGCTTAAAAATACACCAGAATTCAATTGTAATCACGAAGATCGAGTGCTATTTCTTCAGTGCCTGGACTGTGTTTATGTGACAGGGCTGTACCGTCTGGAGTGCGGGATAAAGAGCTCTGCATAGGGCGCAGGGCAGCATAAATGCTGCAGGCTGGAGAGTGTTCGTTGGGAGGCTAAAAGATTTCATTTGTGTGAATGCTTGAGAAGGTGCCTGGCATTTCTCCAAGCCGGGACCCCTTGACTGTCGCAACCAAAAGCTCTGTAAATTACTGGTTTTATTGTTGGGAGGTCATAAATCGTGAGCTGGAAAGTGTTCGTCCCTGGGGACTACTGCCTGTTGGAGTGTGGAGAGAGAAAATAAAGGGAAAGCTGGTCTGAATTTTAGCCTGTTACATTCACATTTGAAGCAATTGAAGTTGCTTTTTGTGAGCTTTTAATTGACAATTGTTACTCATTCTTTGCATAGACACATCTGCTCTCAATGGCAGGTTTTGCACTATGGTGATCTGACAGTCAAAGTGTTTATTTATAGCTGCAAAGTATTCAGATTGCTTATGTGCAACATTTCCATAGTTTCATTTCCATAGCACTTATGTCCAGTTGTGCAAGTGGCTCACTTCAGTACCTGTTGAATGTAAGATATGGGACAGTTTCTGATCTATTTAAACATTTCAACACTTCAAGTTCACAATTGATTTATAAACTTTCTTCCATTCTCAAATTTTCCAGTGTTTTCTTCAAAATATTCTCTGTTCGGGCTTGTGCGCTTCACACGCATGCAACGTAACACTTATACCCACCTTCTATGCCCCACCACTTTGAAATGTCATCGGCTGCCACTGGTCATAGTTTAACCATGGTAGGTATTTCGATACAGAATGAGTTAAGATGCTATTTTGTGAAGATTGTTTAGTTTTAAGGATGACCTGAGTTTAATCTGAATAGTAATAGCCGGTAACCTAAAGGTGTTGATGTGGTCAGGATGCCTGTGAAGTATACATTAAAGAAGAGAGGGTGATTGTTGAGCCTTAGGGAGGGCACCCCCTGAGAGGTTAAAAAACAAATTACTTACCTGTACACTGTGGCTCTCCAGTATTGATATCTTTCATAGATTCACATGCTTGTATCTTCCCCGTCGTCATGGTGGGAGTCTCGCGGTAGTTAGAAAAGAAGTACCATAGAAGTACATAGAAACCACCAAAAGGAGAGAAAAACTTTAACATTCGTCAGGATCTTTATGTAGGTCCAAACTTTGACCAATCAGAGACCAGCCCTAGACCTCAACTCCCCAGCAGAGCCACCAGACCTCAGATTTCGCGCACAAGTGTGCCAAGGTTAAGAAGTAACATGAGATCAGAAGTGGCAAGCCTAGACGGGGAGGAAGGAGGGCCGCATGTGAATCTATGAAAGATATCAATACTGGAGAACCACAGTAACTTGTTTTTTCTCCAGCATTGAATCTTTCATAGATTCACATGCTTGTATCAGAGTAGTTAGCAGTGTCATTCCTTAAAGTTGCGACTAGGCGAAGACCTTCATATGCAATCAAAATGAACATATTTAAACATACCAATACATATGAATCATGAAATCCAAGTAAATCACTAATAGCAAATAACTCTGTGAAAATCAAATACACGAGGTAAATAGAAGTGATAGACAGGAAAAGACTGTACCTGAAGCAAACGGATGTCTCAGGACAGCTTGACCCACTGCAGCATCCACTTTCCATGCCAAGTCCGGGCAGTAGTGCTTGGTGAATGTATGCACGTTAGACCATGTTGCCGCTCTACAAATGTCTGGAAGCGATACCCTGGCAAAGAGGGCTGTAGAAGCTGCCATCTTCCTTGTGGAATGCGCAGACACTTTTGCAGATAGAGGTTTTCCAGCTTTGTTATGGCAGAAAACAATTGCAGAGGAGATCCAACGTGCAATACTGCTCCTTGAAAGGGCTTGGTGAAGTAAAGGAAACAAATAGCTGATCCGATTTTCTGGAAGTCTTTGTTCTATGAATGTAGAACTTGATGCATCGCTTTACGTCCAAAGAGTGCAATGCTCTTTCAGCAGCAGTTGAAGGATTTCCAAAGTATGTAGTGAGGACAACTGGTTCATTCAAGTGAAAAGAAGTTGGAACTTTAGGAATGAATTGAGGATTTGTTCTCAATAATAGCTTGTCTTGTCTGAATTGAAGGAAAGGTGCAGCTACCGTGAAAGCCTGAATTTCACTGATTCTTCTAGCCCGTGTGAGGGCCAAAAGGAGAGCCGTTTTCAATGAAAAAATATTTTAAATCAGCCTTGTGTATGGGCTCGAAAGGCGATTTCATCAATTGGGCTAGTACTGTGTTTAATTCCCATGGGACTGCAGGGCGCTTTAAGGGTGGAAAACCCTGAAGAGACCTTTCATAAATTCTTTAACAATTCTTGTTGACCACAAGGAGAGTTCTCCTGGTTTCCTGCGAAACCTAGAAATTGCCGTCAAGTGTACTTTGATTGATGAGTGAGCCAATTTTGACTTGGCTAAGTGAAGTAGGTAAGGCAAAACCTATTCCGGGGTTGATAGCAAAGGATGCAAGTCTTTTTCCCCGCACCAATGGCAGAATCTCTCCCATTTTGCAGCATATGACCTTTTAGTGGAAGAAGCTCTGGCCCGTTGGAGGATGGACCTGCAATCCGGAGCGATGTCTAAATCTGTGAATTCATAGTCGTGAGGTTCCAAGCTGACAAACTTAGAGATTTTATTTGAGGATGAACAATCTGACCGTTGTTCATTGAGAGTAGGTTTGGCAGTGGAGGAAAGAGAATGTGCGGAGATATCGAGCACAGGAGAAGCTCCGTGAACCAAAACTGCCTCGGCCATGCCGGAGCCATAAGAATGAGATGACATGGTTCTTTATCTTGCTCAAAACTCTTGGGATGAGGGGAAACGGCGGGAACGCATAGGCGAACGTTCCCGTCCACTGCATCTGCAGAGCGTTCCCCCAAGAGTTTTTCTGAGGGAACCTGCTGGCTAACCTTTCGCACTTCCTGTTGCTTTCTGTCACGAAAAGATCCAGTTTTGGAGTGCCCCACAGTTTGAAGACTCTTCGCAGCTGGTCCCAGTCTAACTCCCACTCGTGACATTGGGAATTGGTTCTGCTTAGAAAATCCGCCCAATCGTTGTCCACGCCCGGAACATGCTCTATTTGCAACGTTATGTTGTGCTGAATTAGCCACATCCAAATCTCCTGGGCCTGTTCTGAGAATGTGAGAGACCTAGTGCCCCCTTGTTTGGCAAGATAGAACATTGTTGTGGTATTGTCCGTTCTTACCAGAACGGAGGATCCCTGGATTCTTGGGAGAAAAGCTTGCAGTCCCAGAAAAACTGCCCTCAGTTCCAAAAGATTGATGTGTAAAAACGTTTCTTGAACGGACCATTTTCCGTGGATTTGCAATTCTTGGAGATGCACCCTCCCCCCCAACCGTCCATTGAAGCGTCCGTTGTCCTAATGTAACAAGGCTGTGCTGGTTGAAACGAGAGGCCTGCAGAGATATTGCTTTCTTTTTCCCACCATGACAGAGCCTGCTTCATTGTCTGAGAGAGAGAGAGATGATGTCCTCAAACGAGCTGTGCGCCTGAACCCACTGCATGTCTAACTGCTCCTGGAGAGGCCTCATGTGCAGCCGACAATTCGGAATCAACGGGATGCATGATGACAGCATCCCCAGTAAGAATACTCTCACAGAAGTGGACTCTCTTGCGCGTAGAAGGGTTGCTAAGCGCCTTATCTTGAGCTTCCGTTCTGAAGTGGGAAACGCCTTCATCAACTTGGTGTTCAGTAACGCCCCTAGAAAAATACGTTTCTGGCTCGGAATCAATTGCGACTTCTCTACGTTGAGTTGTAACCCCAGAGACTTGAAGAGCCGCTGACAAGCCGCGTAGACTTTCTGGTAGAGTGAAATGTAGCTCCTCTCACTAGCCAGTCGTCCAGGTAGGGGTAAATCTGGTGTCCCTGCCTTCTCAGAAAAGCCGCTACCGGAGCCATACATTTCGTGAAAACTCTGGGAGCTGAGCGAAGGCCGAATGGCAAAACCTTGAACTGGAAGTGATCCCCAGCCACCTCGAACCTTAGGAATTGGCGATGCTTTGCATGAGTGGGGATGCGAAAGTATGCATCCAAGAGATCGAGGGGCGCTAGAAAATCTCCCTCGTTTATTAATAAGAGAATCTCTTGAAGGGACAACATTCTGAACGACCGCTTCTTGATGTATTTGTTCAGCTGTCTGAGGTCCATGACCAGTCTCCATTTCCCGCATTTTTTCTTTATTAGGAAGAAATTGGAATAAAAGCCCTTCCCTCGTTGACTGAAAGGCACCTTTTCTATCGCCCCCTTTTTTTTAGTAGAGTCGAAGTTTCTTGCTTTAACAAGAGCAGATGATGATGATGATGATGATGATGCATCTTTCTTGGAGGTGGAGTTCGAGGAGGCTTGTGGACAAATTCTAGGGTGTGGCCGTGTTGGATGATGTCCAGCACCCATTTGTCCTTCGTGATGGCTTGCCATTGGCTTAGAAATGGAGAGAGCTGATGGGACTGCAGAGGCTGAAAATGAGATGAGGTGGCTGGCGGAAGACAAACGTCACTGACGTCTTGAGGAATCCTGCGATTCCTGCAGGCTTGCGTCTAGCCGATTGCTGATTGTATGACATATTGGAAGCACGAAATTGCTGCTGTTGCTGTCCTCCATATTGTGGTCTGTAACTCTGTTGAGCATATGGTTGATATCTGTATGACTGGTAGGACGGTCTTTGCTGGAACGGACCTCTTCCTCCACGAAAGGACTGAAAACGCCTTTATTGCAACGTGCGGTTTCAGTATCCTTTTTGATGCCCTGTAGCTCGTCTACGTGCTTTCCAAACAGATTTTCCCCATCGAAGGGCCTATCCAGAACTTTCAATTAAACTTCGGGGCGGAAGGACGTCACCCTAAGCCAGCCCGGTCTACAAAGAACTGCGGCACCTGCCATTTGCCTGAAAGCAATCGAAGACAGATCCATTGCACAATCAATCCACCTCCAAAGATGCTCTAGCACTCTCCTGCAGGAGGTCCTTCGCTTCTTTCTTTTTATCCTCGGGAAGGTGTTCGAGAAGAGGAGCCAGATCTGACCGTCGTACCTCCCCAAGATCGCTAAGGCGTTAGAGGCCTTGATAGCAGTATGCCATAAGCGTTTGCCGATGTTGTCAAGGTGTTTGCCTTCCCTGTCTGGAGGCACCGAGCAAGGAGATTGCGGATTCCTAGAACGCCTCTGCGCAGCTTGCATAATTACCGAGTCCTGACGAGGATGACCAGTTAAACGCGCCAGAGCAGAATCGGGTGCCTTGTATTTTTTCTCCATCCTCGGTAACACAGCAGGAACGGAGGCTGGGTTTTTCATAATTTTCAAGCCTTCACTCCAAATGTAATCCACAATTGGAATGGATCGAACCGATTTCTTTGTTGCAACCTTAAAATCATAAAGAAAACATTTGGTTTGTACCACAGGCAAATGCAAATCGAATCTTCTAGAGGCTCTCTCGAGTAATTCATGTACTCCCCCAATATCTCCCGGGGGGGGGGGCCACTGGAGGGGGAAGGCGACGGCGAAGATGGAGCCACAATCATCCCATTCTTGACCAAGTAGGTCCGGATCCTGAGTGAGCTCACCCTCCTCGGGTTGATCGTCTCCCTCACTCTCAATGTAATTATCTTGGATTGTAATGCATCGAGGAGCCTGTCTCTCAACCTGCGCAACAGGCGGCGGAGTAACTACTGGTGGAGGCGGAGCAACCTGAATATTCAGACCGCCAGGCGGCAATGGAACCGGAGCGGGAGAGTCCGGGAATCTTTTATAATAGTCATTTAGCATATGCCTAAAGTCTGTGACCAGGGAGATTGGCACCAGCATGGAATCTCTCCGAACCTCCTGACGCTCTTCATAAGCCTCATAAGGATAGTGCTCTTGGAAATAGTCGTATCGTTGGGCCTGAGAGCGACCCGTGAAGGAGTAATCCCCTTCCATATATTCTGAAGTGTTCAGTCTTTGCGCCTCCTCCTCATCAGTGTCCTGACATTTAACTCTGAGCTGTGAGAGGCTGTAAGCGGAGCTAAAAAGACTTTCATCCCCTGATTCCTCCGTATCAAGAAGGTGAGAGGGGAGCAACGGTGATATCTTGGGTAAAGGTGACAAGCCTGGAGATTTTGGAACCAAATGGAGACCTTTAATGTCCTGTTTTTGATCCGTCGACGCCGCCGTAGACGGAAGACGCCCGATAGTGATCGTCGTCGATACTGGCCGAGAGGGTGATTTAAACACTGTCGTCGACGGAGCGCCCGTCGACGGGGCCTTCGACGCCCTCGTCGACGGTGTTCCCGTCAACGAAGTCGTAGACACAATAATCTTGCTTCTCTATCCTTTAGAGTTTTGGCCGAAAAGGTTCTGCAGTATTTACAGTCCTTGCCTGTATGTTTAGGGTAAAGGCAATAAAGACAGTCCTTGTGTGGATCTTCAGAAAAAAGCCTTGCCTTCCCATAGGATCTACAGGGCCAAAAAAGCCTCTTCTTAGAACCCTCAGACATCTTTGAAGCAAAGAAGGTAGAAAGACAATACCTTGAGGCGAATTCTAGCCGGGTCAAAAGTTCACTCACTGACAAACTGAGCAGAGCTCAGGGACCCTTACACACGACGTGCGGTTAGAAATCTGAGGTCTGTTGGCTCTGCTGGGGAGTTGAGGTCTAGGGCTGGTCTCGGATTGGTCAAAGTTTGGACCTACATAAAGATGCTGACGAATGTTAAAGTTTTTCTCTCCTTTTGGTGGTTTCTATGTACTTCTATGGTACTTCTTTTCTAACTACTGCGAGACTCCCAACATGACGACGGGGAAGATACAAGCATGTGAATCTATGAAAGATTCAATGCTGGAGAATATTGAGGATCAGAATTCTGGAAATGTGACAATTTGAGGTCTTTTTTCCAATGAAGGTTGTGCCCTAGATTCCTGTGTTTATGGATATTTTAAGAACAATGGTTCAGGTGTGGCCTAAAAAGGTCCAAAAGCAAGAGGGGTGACCCAAAGAGAGTCACTGTTTTTTTCAAAAATGAAATTAATTCAATAGGGAGCAAGAAAAAGAGTCTGTAAAGGGTCATGTAGGTCACAGGATGGCAGATATTTATTCGCAAAAATTTCAGTTTTAGGGTGCTCACACAATAAGTGAAAGAAAGCATGATGTGAAATAGTGATAGTGAATTTTAAAAAAGACATCGCATTGACAACAATATGTGATGTGGTGATCGTTACAGGTAACAAAGTTGTTTCCTGTGTCTCAGGTTTGTTCTTTCGAGACGAAAACAGCATCCAAAGCACAGCCTTATTAAAGAGAGGGCCCATTACAAGTTGATGGAAGTAAAGTGCTTCAACGTTAGCGAGGAGACAGGAGGTCTCAGTTAGTGCTGGTTTGTCGAACCAGTTATTAAGGTTATCTATACTACAGGGGTTTGGATATTCAATACAGATATACTAAGTCCAGAAGAGCATCCGCAAAAGATGGATTGTCTGTGGGTGGTTGATGAGCGAGAAGAAACCAGGCAGAGAACGAGGAGGAGAATGAGAAGACAAAAGGTAAATGTTTACATTCCGAGACAGTGTAGTCGTTAATTCAGGAGCCCAGTAACGTGTTTTTGTAAACCGTCACTTGCCTGCTGCAGCACATTTTGAGCATGTGATTTCTATTCTGGCCTAAGTAGCAGTCGGAGAAAGCCTCATGTAGGAGTGATTCTAAATAATAATCTGGCAGGATTCAGTGATGAAGCAGATGTTTGGACAGAGTTCAGCCAGTTGGTCATAAACATGTATTCTGTTTTTCTTTATTCAAGTAGTGTTGATTAGTATATAGGACAGGTGATGGTTGGGATGAACAATAGTGCACGTTCCCGGATTGGTTCAACAGTGATGATTGCTCTTGCTGAGGCCGCAAAAAAGGTTGATGTTTAGCTGGGCTGAAGTTCGGATGTTATAGAGGACAATCCAGGAGAATCCTGCCAGTATGTCAGCAGAGGTGGGACTGTTGGCTGCTTCTGCCTGCCACAATTTATATTTAATCCCTTGCAGCAGTCTCGTCAAGGCGTTTTCAAAATAAAGACCTGCACTCATAAAATATCTCATGTATGAGACCCTGAACATTTGGGCAAAATATGTTACAAAGAGAGCAATGCTCTGAAGGATTACGACTCCAGACATTGTCTAAAACAGGGGTCGCAAACATTTTCTGCAATAAGAGCTACTTATGTTCAATAAAAATCATTCAGAGCTACTAATAAATATTATTAGAGTTGTAATAGTGACCACATCAGTCAAGATTACATTAGTGGGCACCTCAAGCGAGATTACCAGCAGTGATCTCCTCCGTGCATCAGGCATGGTTGCCAGCAGTAATGTGAAACAAGCATTTGCAATGCAATAGGTCTTGCATTCACGCGAGTTTGAGCTATTGCCATTGTAAATGGCAATGCCTTTTATTTATGTTTTAAAACATAAATAAAAGGCATGGTCATTTACAATACTAATAGCTTAAACTCTCGCAAATGCAAGACTTATTGCATTGCAATAAAGGGCCTTCTCGACCGCTTGTTAGATTGTAATTATCAGAGGAAGAGACCGGCCTGCGACGTCTTGAAAGTAGTGATAAATAGTGCAGTGAAGAAGATGTGGAAGTGTTGTAAATTACACAGGCACAAAGTGTGAAGTGAGAGTTACATATGATCTGAGCTATAAACACTAACAAAGCGCTCCAACACCTTTTGCACTGTGATTACACTGTCGCGGCTCAGGAGGAAGAGCAGGGGGGGCTATTTCCTGCCCTCGCCGTGATTTGAGTGTGCAGTGTGGCATTGCGTAATGTCATTGCTATCTTTGGCCTAATAAACACTCCAGCTGTAGTAGGGTCCTGGCTTCACCTCCTGGTGCAGGGCGGGCTGTGCTTTATGGCACGCATGGAGGGAGGGATGGTCTCGGCTGCAGCTCCGGCCTCGTACTGTGCCCCTGCTATTACTAGTGAGCGAGAGGCGCCGAGGTGGTGGTACTGGTAGTTGTGGTGGTGGTACTGGTACGGGTGGTGGTGGTACTGGTGGTATTGGTACTGGTGGTATTGGTACTGGTGGTGGTGGTGGTGGTACTGGTAGCGGTGGTGGTACTGGTAGCGGTGGTGGTACTGGTAGTGGTGGTGGTACTGGTGGAGGTACTGCTGGTGGTGGTGGTACTGGTGGTTGTATTGGTGGTGGTACGTGTGGTATTGATGGTGGTAGTCTCGTCTGAATAAAGGTGCGTGGCCGCTAATAAAGTGAAAGCGCAAAATGGGGCGCTTTTACAAACAAAAGCCTTTGTTTCTCAAGTTGACAAACAAATGCTTTTTTTTTTTTTATATATATATATAAAAGCGCCCCATTCCGCGCTTTCACTTTAATAGCGGCTGCGCACCTTTGTTTAGACGAGCCCAGTCTAAAGAAAGTAGCGTGCCACCATTAAAGATAAAGCACGGAATGGGGCGCTTGTTTAAAAAAAAAAACACCAAAGTAGTCCATGAATAACTGCATAAAGGCCTACAGGGTAATGACACTGTAGTTGACCGGTCCAAACGGAAGTGATGTATCTGGAGCACCGGCCAACAAGGAGCCAGTATTAAAAGCGATGGAGCTATGAACCAATAGCAGGCAGCAGCTGAAATTACACTTTGTAGAGTGTTTACAGGAGGTCTTGCAGACAGCGCATGCGCACTGATGCTCGACCTAAATAGGCTTTGCCAATTTGGAATACCTATTACAGAATAACCATACTTGCAATACCGCCCTCTACCCCAACTGCCTCACCTTCCCCCGGCACAAAGGTAACAAGTCTACCCAATACCTTTCATTTAAAGCTGATATTTCATTGATAAATCATATTTTGGAAATCCAGCCATTTTTCTCCCAACATTATATTGTGAGTTATTAAAATATACACATTTTCATATTGAATACACACTCAATTTTTGTATACATAAAGTAATTCAATCAAGCAAAAGCTTCTTCTTTAGTAGACTGGGCTGCACACAGAAGAGTTAATTGAAACTAGCTGGAGAACTACCAGTAGGTCATGAGCTACTCGTTGGAGAATCCTGGCCTAAATCTTGTATATGAGAGAGGTCTACATAGCTGCATCAATCACAGCTGCTGAGGGCAAATTACACTGTCACTACAGCCTCAGCCTCCACAAATTTGTCTGCTTGAAGCATGTCCAGAAAAGACAAGATGTCATGCCACATCAGAGGTCATACCATCTCAAAATCACAAGAGTGTTAACAGCTTTAACCACAGAAGTAGGTTCACAAGGATTATCTACTGGCTGTAGCACTAGAAATTTGAAAGTTGCACATGATTTGCTAAAGGGATGAGAAGCTACCCAGGACCCTCTCTCTTTGCCCCTCTTCTTCACTGTCATCCCCCTTATACAGTCTCCAGGATTTGTTGTGCTGTGTGCAGAGGCATCCTAATACGTGATGCCGGAGGCGTGACAATAGATACTAGAAGTTCCACAGCAATGATACCAGAAGCATTTGAAGGGCCACTTTAATGTTTATAAGAGGCTGCAGATTTTTTTTCCATATATCCTGCATTGACAATTATGTCATCGAACAGGACAAATTTGAGGTGGTTGACATCTTCATTAATGAGGTGCCTTCCTGGCGTCTGGTCATAGACGATACCAAGTAGACAAAAGAACTAGAAGTGTTGTTCTTAACAGTGTAGTAGTGGTAGTGTTCTACTTGTTGGTAAAGGATCTAAGGAAGACCAGGTTGAGCGTGTTAATGAGATTTTGTTTGGAAAGAAGTTATATTTGATGAAGCAGCACTGGAAAATGAGGACGATACAAAGTTTAGTACCAGGGTCCTTTAGAGCTTTTCTGGGATAGTAAAGCAGATGCAAGTGATTGAGAAAAGATTTTTTATTCAGAAGCCACCTCTGTAACTTGTTCTAGTTATTTTTTATGTCAAAAGGAGAATGTGCTTCCTGTTTGTGCCTTTTACAAGGAGTCCAATATCCATTTGGCCCATTTCAGCTCCAAGTGCCATCAGTCTAGGACTGGAGTGGGTGCTGAATGTGTAGACAACAACTCAATCTTCTAACAGAGCAATCATGCAGGCATGAACTTAGCTAGCACAGGTGCAGTGGCACAGTCACCCACTGCACTCCATTTAACAGTTTCTTTTACCATCCAACCAGGAAGCAATGTGTCCATTTCCTTTGTTTGCATTAGCTCCCATACCACCATTGCCACTCCCCTACTTAAAGGTGATTACGAAAACATCTCTAATAGGAAGCTGGTCTCCAGAAGAACATACCGCTCACTCTGATGCTAGCAACTATCGGCCTAATGAATTTTTTTAAATTTTTTTTTTTTTTTAAAGGAATTCAAAGTAGACTGCAGCTGAAGGAGTTTCAGGGAAGGCGCATTTCCGAAAAATGGAGTAATGTTTGTGTGCAGACCTCAGGCACAGGAGTGTATTATTTAGTTTATTCCAGGATAAAGCCAGGTTCAGTAAAATGTATTGCCCTGTGGTCTAAAAGAGAGTTTAAAATTTATATTCCCATTGCCCAGCTTACAAACAGGTTAATGTGACATCCCATGAGTTGTCAGCATACCTATTTAAGCAATATTCACCTGTGGCTTTGCAATGCAGTCCACTTGCAGTGTCTTTCTAGGAGTAGAATTCCTTTAATAATAATCATACACTGCAAACTGAATTCATTAATACTACTTAAGAGAACCCAGTTAAATCAACTTCAGAATAATGAAGGCCTGTATTGCACAGCAGGTTAAATGAGGCGGTTTGCAGTGGGTGCAAAATTCACCAATATATTTTACCAGGATCGTGCCTTGTAACGAACATGGTACACACAAGGCAACATGTGCATTAACACCAAGCTACCTTACATAAAACATATCTTAGCTACACACTGCTTGCAATGCTTAGCAAACGACTCAATGTTTCGGTTCCAACAGGCCTCCAAGGTTTCAGGGGTGTGGGGTATTTTGCCACTTTGTTATCCCAACCCTGGAGATAAAGGGCAGACTGAATTTAAGCTTAAATAGTATGAATAACATGACGGTCAGGGATCTCCAGCTAAAAAGGGACAAATGGAAGCAGGAACAAAGCTGGCCCTTTTGTCTACATTTCACTCCACCGCTCTACCCACTATTTTTTTTATCATCGCCTCATTTTAGAGATGGTCTTCCTACAATGAAATGTTAAGTAGTTTATAAACCCTGGAAAAGCACCAGTACGTTTGTGATACCAAAACGTATAAAGAATGACATTTTCAGCAGTAGAACCAACACTAAAAATGATCCACTATTAAACACAAACAATTAACACAGGAAACACAAATGAGCTACTAAATACACATTGCTGCACTGTCGTTCATGCAAACCAATACTGTTTGAGTTATTAAGGACGTTTCTGGTGGTCTCCCGCCTGATAACGGGTAAAGATTTAAGCTTGTCAACTATGAAAGGTCCAATGACTGAGAACAGTTCCCATCTGCATGCTTCAACTTCAAACATCAAGGGTGGTCCCTCCTACCCACACCTAGCTCACCTTAACCTCTGGTAAGAGACTGTGCACCAAGTATGAGATTGCTCACTCCCTTTCATCTTAGTGCCTGTTCCAGTTAGGGCCCAGGCCATGCTTTTACTCTCACCTCAGCAGTCTTAACTGAAGAGGCATATTGATAGCTATACTTTTTTGTCAGTTCCACTTCAGGACAGCTGGTCTATCATTTTTGCCCAGGGGGCAAGCTACTAAAGAACAGGGTGTGTGCCAGTTATTCCTCTACTTACACCACAGCAAACGGCTCCAGATTGTCTCCAAACCATGGGTCCAATGCTTCACTTGGCAGGTTCCAACCAGTGCCATTGTAGCTTTAGATGGACTGTGACACATTAAGCAGTAAATTTATCAAAATGTCCACATCAATTGAAGGTCAGATCAGGTAAATTTCACAATATGCCTTTTTTGTTGATGGACCAGGAACCAAAAATCAGGTGGTGGTTAAGTGGTACAGACCTCCAGAACGGTACACCCGCATGTGCCATTTTTAATAGATTCAGCAAGATTTGAGGACTAGATTTCTATGGGATTCACACCAATGACACAGCAGAAAGTGGTTATTGGAGTTGTATGCAGGTTTAAAGGAGACAAGTGAGCAGTAAAGAGCCAGCCTGCTAGGAAAACAAGTGAAATATGAGGGACAGCCTATTTGGGGATTCACATTTATAACAGGAGAGACCAGTATTACCAAAATTATGACTTTAAGACAAAGATTTATAAAACAGTTTTATCATTACTTGACACGCTGCATCAGTGCAACAATGGTAGGTCTACTGATATACTCCTGGCATAAGCAATGAGGGAAAAATCTAATAAACACGGGGTATCAAATAATGGCATGATGCATACAGAGCAGAACTACATTTAATATAGCAGCCTACCAAGATGCTTCAAGACCTATGTAGCCGAACAATTACCACTGACTCAAGTTCAAAACCTCAGACACATCCAAACAACAGGTCTATTCTTGTCAAATGCTTCCTCCCCTACTAAGAACAGCACATGAGTCCGCCTGGAGCCGTGGAAGACGACATCAATTCGAAAGGCTCAACCATGAAGTGGTCTGACGTGTCTAAGGCAAACTCTCAGCAAGGAATTGTATATTATGATAGAGCTCTTGTGGTGGAGTGCAAGGCAGAAAGGACTCCAAACAGCCACACTCTGGACAATGCAGATGAGGGGTATCTTGGGCTATCCAAATGCTACATTACCCTTCACACCAAAACCAATTTGGTTCCCTTGACAGCTGCTGTTTGACTAGATTTCCTCAAGAGGAATCACTCCAACCAAATTTCTAACAGGCAAATAGGTCAAAGTGAAAGAACAAATCCCACAGAAGCTAATGGCTTTTAGTTGTCATTCTAGTTCTTTAAATGGTGAACAAAGACAGTTCAGCAGCCCTACAATTTCCCTTAGCGCTGGAAAGCCACTGAAGCACCACTTTAGGTCAGTATGTCGTGGGCCTGGTGCTCAACCAGCAGCTCCATACTCTTCACATCTGTGCACCAGAATTCCAGCCGGTCCTTCATGCTCTTTATCTGTAAGAGAAGCATTCAGATTCAAGCCAACAAAAAATAACTTACACCAGGACTGGTCTTTGAGGAAACCAGACAAACACATTAATTCACACAGTATCCAGTGCCTTGATGCATCATTCTCCATGGGAAAATGATGCATTAAGGCACAGAGCAGAACAAGTCAATGGGGGAGCTAAGCAATATAAACATATAACAACAAATATCAGGACTACTCCGCTCCACACATTCAAGGCTAAAGCAGGACTGGTTTTAGAAGGAACAGCATAAACACAGAAAGATATACAGAGACATAAAACAACTCCCTAAAGTTCCTCTCTTTGCAGCAGACCCAAACAACTGCTGAGCGGATAATTAAAATGTATACATTTAACATTTGAAACAGCATAGACATTTTAGCTCTCTAGCAAGCTGCTAAGTTAATACCCAAATAACCAGTTCCTTGGTGGGGACCCAGATTGACACATTATGATGCAGGTCTTATCCACATAAGATTTTGTGTTTACATTGATGAACCTACTGACTGTCGCCTCATTTGAGCAAGTGAACCTCCTTTTTTCTCAGAGCCCAAAATAAAACAGGGTTATGTCAAGATTCATGTTGGCTACTGCAACATGGCAAAGAGGATCAGATTATGAGTGAATCCAGTAGCAAAAAGATCTTTAGGGAAAATAACAGACCCCTATGCACAAGCAGCAAACATTTTTAACTGGCGAACCAGTGAAAACCGAGGCA